>VZRR01010270.1:0-115674 GCA_013398015.1 Oreocharis arfaki | reverse complement strand
CCCCCGCCAGTCCCCGCTCTGTGCGGGGCTCCCTCTCCCTGGCCACCGGCGGAGGGCGGCGGCTGAAGGCGCCGTTCCCGGGCCCCAAATCGCGGCCCCGCCGTCTCCAACCCGCGCCAACCCTCGGCGGNCCCTCAAGGCGAGCTGTGTGCCCGCGGGGCGGCTGGGTCTCCCTTCTCCCCTCCAGTGCGCTGTGTCCAGGCGCAGAGCCCCGAGGAAGGTGGCCGCGGCGAGGGGGGAACGAGGGGGCAGCGAAGGGGACGGGCTGCGGGGACCCCCCGGGTGCTGTGTCGGTGTTGGCGGTGGGGGTAGAAGGGGCTCCCCTCGCTTTTCGCAGTGATGCTGGCCCTGGATAACGGGGTGAGCCCGGGATCGCGGGAAAGGTGCGGGGCGGTGCGTGATGGCCAGGCGCGTTTGGGACAGGTACCCCCGGTCCTCCCCGGCAGCTCATTCACCCCCTTTCCAGCCGTTTGTGGATGTTTCCTTATCACGGTTCGTTCTGTTTGATAGGTCACAAGCGAGAGGAAAGAAAACCCCCCTAACATATTTTAAAATTGGGTAGCCTGTCCCCCTTACTAGATCCTATCGTCCCCTATTAATAAATAATCTCTTTTAGCAATCTTTTACCGGAGGGGGTGATGGTTGGTTGGGGTTTTTTTTTCAAAAGACACAAATGTGGAGCCTTTCATCCTAATATTACTCAAAGACGTCTGTGCAAGGTACAGAATTGCCCACGGGGCATTAGATTACTGTACAGACATACCGTAATCTTGTGTGATTGGAAAAAAAGGGGGAGGGAAGGAAAAACTCTCCTTCCCCTGCCAAAAATAACTTCAGCGTCAATAAAAAGGTGATTTTGGAAATGTCACACGCTATATACTTACTTGGAGACTAAGCTGCTTTGGAAGTGAGGTCCATCTCCGTACTGAATTTAGGCAGGGTAGTGTGGGAGAGTGCTGATGCTGTAGCAGTGTGTGTGAGAAGTACGAGTTGATACCCAGGTAAATGTGCACAGATTTTTGTCCTTTTCTGTATATCTCTGAGCTCAGACCAAGTTTTCAGGGTCTCTCAAGCCAAACTTTGGGAAAGGTCAGACTTAAGTTTCCAAAGCTACTGCCAGTTTCTCCATCTCATGGAAAGACAAGGAAAAAAGAAATTGCGTTAGACGTGAGTCGACAAAGGTAATCTGCGGCTTTGACAATTCTGATGTAAATCTCATGGCTTTTTTTCTTTTTTTAAAATTGTGTCTCAAACAACTGACTGATCTTAAGTCTGAGAGAAAATTAATCTCTTCTCTTCTATCTGCTCCACCCCTAATCAGTCCAGGTAGACTTTATACCTGCCTAGAGAAGCAGTTGCTCTGAGCAGAAAACATCAGGCACTCGAGGGTAGAAGAGCAATGTCGCTGTTAGTCCAAAGCTCACAAACTGCTTTCAGACTGCCCACGGCCAAGCAACACTTGTCTCCCAGTAGCAAAATAATGGTCCTGCATAGTTATACAGCTTCCTGATTTCTTGTATGTAGCCCAGTGGCACTGCAAGAATAGGGACTGATAAGGTAGCTCAAAAGGGGGAAGTCTTCTCTGCTCTGAAATGTTTCTTTTGCCCTGTCTTGTGGGAATGAGCATTTTGGTTTTGGTTTGTGATTACGTAATTCTAGACAGAGAAGGCTAGACAGAGAAAGAACAAGCCATTAAAAAAATAAATAAAAAGAGAAGATTGAAGAGTTTGGCCTCAAAAACGTTCTTGTTGGATAACGGTGTTTACTTTCCCTGGGAAATGTGAAGTAGTTACTTACACTGTTTAACTGGGGCAAACATTCTTAGATCTATTTCTTATCCCTGGAGTAATATACAAAGAAAATACCTGCACATTCAGTCTTTGCTCTTCCTGTATTTTCTCTCTTTCTTTTATCTTCCTGTAAGAAAACAAAAGTCTTAATTTTTTAAATTGTATGCATGAAATAAAGGAACAGAGAGTGCTCATGGCTTGCCTGGGGAAATACCATCACTTCAGAGGAGGTTTAGCATCCAGGTGCAGATTTGGCTCTGTTTAACTACTCCTGGTGTTGTACTGGGGCCTGTCCTTCCTTGCTTTCATTGTGATAGTCCACAAGGCCTCATTTAAAGAAATAATTGAAATGCTTATTATAGTTTAATTCAGACTATTAACAGTAGGACAGAACAGGAACTGCTTCATGGGTGAGATCCTGAATATGTCTCTCCATCACTCATGACTTTGCTTTCAGTGTGACTAAACCCAAGGTCATTTCTGGTCTACAGAGCCTTTCTGCTACTCAATCTACACATTTTTTATTCAGACATTTCCAAAACTTGTTCCCTCCCTCTCTTCCTTCATCTAAGCTTTTTTTATTGTCCATTGCACTCTTTACACATTCTTGCATGTTAATACTCAAGTCTGAATCCTCTGAAAGGGAAAATCGCTGTGGATTTAAGCATGTTCAGAATTTTACCTTACATATGTCTCTACACCACTATCTTTTGCATGCTGTGTGAAATTCAGTGATGATGTGGCTATTTAAAGCAAAGACAAAGTTGACCCCAGGCCAGGTCCTGTTGTCCCGTTCATGTACTAGTTAAATGCCTGAGAACACAGAACTTATTTTAACTGAGATATGGAAAGATGGGAGAGGTTAAGCATAACAAATACTTGTGTTGGTGTGGAGCATTTCTTAGCCTGACTTGTCTAAAAGCTGCTTTCAGAAGCTGGTTCCTGTAGGGGTGCTGTTGTGTGAGGGCAACACCTCAGTTCTTTGGATGGCAGCAGCTTGCTTTTGTGCTAAATCCCCGTGTACAACAAAACTGCATTCCATCAAGTTCTCACAGGACTCCATTCCAGGAGGCAATCCTAGGAGGTAGGGTCAGCCTTTTCTGAGACCAAACCCAGGCTATGAATCCAAGGATGGAGCAGCTACAGCTACAATACACTGTGTAGGAACAGAAATACCAGTGGGGGTTACCATGATCAGCGACGGACGTGGATGGGAGAGGGTATGTCTGGCCACCAATTCCAATGCTCTTATCTCAGGCAATAAAAGTGTAACAGAAGCAAAAGGGAGAAGACATTATCATAACAAGGCTTTTGTAGCTTGGTGGCTGTTCACATGAAAGACAAAATAAGAGGGGGAAGGAAGGAAGGAAGAAAAGGGGACTCATCTGTTTACTGAAACTTCCAGTTAGTGAAAGAAGAGAGGGAAAAAACCCTACATTCCTTACCTCATTTAAGCCAAAAGGAATGACGTAGATGTAAAGTATGAGGTCTTGATTATCTATTTTTAGATAATTTGTTGGGCAAGGAAGAAACCTAAATAGGGTTCGAAATGCCTGCCATTTGTGCTGAGGCACAGTCCTGTAATATATAGACTTGATTACAATGTCTGCATGCCAAGACAAACAAAATAGTGTCCCTGGGAAGAAATACAATATTCCCAACCAGAAGTGCTTGTGAAAAGCTGCTTGTAACCCTGGCAATGAAAGACTTTGAGTGTTGGACCACGTAAAAGGAAAAGAACTGTCTGTACTTTATTAACCAAATCCTCACTGTTTCGTTTACTCCTCACTCCTCTTCATTTCACTTTTTTTTTTTTTTCCAGTATCTCAGCAATCACAGGGTAGCAATCAAACTCAGAAGCAAATAGGAACTGTAAAACCTTGTAAAATGCAGTAGGAGAGGAACAAACCAACAAGGGGAAAACCTGTCCAAATTTGTGCCGTCTCTCTTGCTGTCGTGAGTTTAGAATGGAAGTTTCATGATTTTTCTCTCATCTATGCAAGTACGGGCTGAGGTGGCTGAGGTCTAGCAGGGTCAGGCCTAAGTCAGCAGCAGCACTGGTGAGAAGTAGCCAGAAGGACTGTCCCCCTACAAAGCATGGAGGGCCACTGTCATTTTCAGATTCCAGCTGTAGCCTCTGTGTGCCCTCCTTCCCCATCCCCTCTCCCGTAGATTTATGTCTATATTCTTAATAGAGGGCAGTGCCTCAATACCCCTGGGTAGCTGAGAAACCCCCACAACTGTGTCCACTTGCCCTACCAAAGTCTTGGCAGGATAGCAGAGTGCCTTTAATTCTGTTTTACAGATGGAGCTGCTGAGGCTTAGGAATGTTACAGGGCTTGTTTCAGAGGAAGAAGAGGAGCCATCACAAAGCATTACAGCCAATAGCATGCAGGGGTTTTTGCCTGATTTCTAAACTTCTATGTTTTTATGCTAAGAACTGCTCCTGAGTAATATAGCTGGGAATCTGTTTAATCAGAAACGGATAGCCTAATGTGTCTCTGTCCAATAGTTCCTAGTATTTGATGGAGAAGCAGAATTACCAGATGAACAGTCTTCCTTATTTTTTTTTATAGTTCCAATTCAGTTTGACTCTAGATAGTACAAGAGGCATTAGATACTTGTCTGGGGGGTTTTACTCTTGCTTTTAAGGTCCTGCTAGAGGCTGAAGGTTGCATATTAAACTATCACTTGGCCTTGAGGTATCTTGACTCAACTCTGCTGATTCCAAACAGTGCCACACTATCAAAATGCCTCATTGAGGGGGGCCTATCAGAGCAGAGAGCAGGAAAACTGTCTGATAGTAAGACTTTATGGAAACATCTTCTGGAAAGGAAAAATGAAATCACATTTCAGTGGTTATTGTCTCAGAAAGGCTGCAGAATTCTCCTATTTCGCAGAATATAGGCTAGACTCCTGAGAAGTCTCATGAAGCATTATTTTGAATTTGTTAAACTGTTGGAGCACACTTCCTAAGACTGCAGACAAACTCGCCTTTGGAATCTTACCTTCTCAAGCCCAGCAACAAGTGGGGTTAGAAGATTATACTTGCCCTGATATCTGATCACTTGACACTGAACTGCTGTGTGGTGCCTGAGGAGAAATTTGTATTAGTGTATTGCCTGTGCTCCATTATAAGTACCAGAGTAATTGCAGCAAGGCCAGGTGCATCTAGTGCATACAAAAAAGTAGCAAACCAGGAGCACAGAGCTTCCCACTTGTCATATTGCTGTTCTCAAAGGTGTTAGGGGCACGGGAGTGCCTTCTGCATACAAGAGATGCGCTTAGGTCACTTAAGGGCCAATGTAAAGTACCTTTTGTCTTGCTTATTTTATTTGGACTAACTTATCACAGCATATAAATACTTAAATCCCCTTCATACCAACAGCAATTAGTAACCCACCTGTCTCCCAAGGTCCAGAGTTTAATTTTTAAAGTAACGTAAGTGCTTAAGAGGAGTGTGCACAGCCTCTGCCTTGGCTGCAATGCTTGTGGAGGACCCTCATCTTGTGCTGCTCCCATTTCTGGCTGCACTGGATGGAGACAAGTAGCTGAACTTCCTAGGACATTAAAGTCCACACGCCTCTGTAGGAACCCGCATTCAGTGACAGTTGGAATCGTAAATGCGTAAGTTGCTTTTCAAGAGGCTTCTTTACGTAATAGATGCTCTCTGAGCATCCATGAAAGTAGTGGACATCTACCTGTTAGAGCAGTACTCTGGTCCCTGAAAGGTGCTTTATGCCAAGCCTTCAGTAGGCTTGATCAGACACTCATCTGGGACTGTACTATGAAGATAATATTTATGGCAGGTATTGAGCAATATTTATTAAGTCAGGCTGCTGCTAAATGAAGCTGCATGTAGAGTTACTTCTGCCTGTAAATGGCTGCAGCTCTCAGCATCAGTGAAGCTGGGTCACTTTATAGCAGCTCAGAGTGCAGCCTCTGCATATTATTGCCTGATTATCACAGCCTGCTCTTGGCAAGTGCCCGTTTTCTTTTGCCTTTTGGTCTAGACATTACAGTAGTGGAAACTGTCTTAATTTTAAGGAGCTCATTTTTCCACAGCAGATTTGGACGTCGCTTGTGTTTGACATGAAACAGGACTGCTAAAGCTATAGTTCTCAGTCCTAGAAACACAAGTGCATAGCATGACAAAAATTGTATATATTTTTTTTTTTTATAGGGATGAGGCCAATTCTCGCCTTTCTATTTTTGTGTTGGTTTTAAAAACACTTTCTTCACAGTCAGAGTGGATTATCCTGCCCGGAAAAGGAAGAGTAGTAAGAATGGGTTTACTCTACAGGAATGCAGTCAGCACATCAAGCTGGCCTCATCAACAGCAAGGTTAAAAATTTTAGCAATAGCAATACCATGAATCATTTGGTAACAACAAATCTTAGAAAATGCCAAAGGAGCCTAGGAGTAAATCTCAGTTTTTTTCAGTGAATGACCTGCTTAGTTGCAGACAGAGAGAGGAAGACACAGACCACTAAAAAAATCAATTATTCTCTTTCTAAAGAAGTTTCTGATCCAAAGGGTTAAGCACAAAACAACTAGAGGTGTGCACTCTGTTTAACATACAGCTACTGGTAGGTCGGGTCCTTGTCCTTGTCCTGTGGACTTTACATCCAGTTTAAATGCTTAGGGTAATAAACCAATTTTTACTGCTATAGAAGGGCGTAATTTACAAGCAGATATCTTCTTTTGTTTTTTTTCTCTGTTTTTATACTGCTTTATTTTGTTTGCAGTCCAGGAACTGCCCAAACCAATCTCTCACATGATCAAGAATACAGTTAAAGTTGTATTTCAGCCTGAGACTGAGCACAGTAACCAGAGCTGCTTAAAATGCACCTACACCTTCACCATCCCTCTTCTCTGGTGGTACACTTACCCAGAAAATGTCATCTTGCCAAAATCGGGCTGTTCTGGGAAGCTTGTTGGCTTTTAGCCACTGCCCTGTAGAATGGAGATGACTCTGACAAGCATCAGGTGCCAGCCAGGCTTGGCTTCCCTGGAATTCTGATACACAAACAATGTCCTCCCTCTCCCACCAGCCTGCTGAGGGCTGGAAGGAGCCTGGAAAGAGGAGTTCCTGAGCTTGTTTTTCTTTAGTAAGCTGGACTCTCAGTGCATCCCAAGTTGTAGCTGCTGTGTAGTATCCCAGATGGTGACACTAAATTGGCAGAGTAGGATGGCTTTCCGTTCTAATGAAATTTTTTTGAGAGACTTGGGGGAAGAAGAGCATATCCGAGTTCATCTAAGTTCTAGATTGAAAAAAAAAAAAATTTAAAAATCGTATTTTTCAAAGCTGAAGACATCAGACAAGTACTGAGGTCTTGTGTCTATAGCTGTTGTTTCTTGACAATCAAGTTATAATTGTTTCCCCAGAGCTGCAGAAGGAAGGGTTAATTTTGGAAGGAGGGTTGGTTGGTTGTTTTTTTTTTTTTCTTTAAGGAATCTTTGTCTGGGAGAAGACTGCTCAGGAATGCCAGAAAATGGAAAACTGAGAACTCAAAACACACGTTTCAGGATTCTTTCTTTCCATACTTTTTTTTCCCCCTTCTGCTCTGCTTCTTCAATTCTTTAGCATTTAACATCCGATCTCCTTTCATTAAGTTTTTAATTGCTTGCCTGAGGGAAAGAGGTTAAGGTTTTACATCTGCTTTTTGATTTTGATGTACTGTGGTTTAATCGCAGTGAGATCATATTTACTCTAAGGGTATTGTTTGCATGCTTGATTTTTTTTTTTTTCTCTCCCTGTTGATGTCACAAAAGGCACACAGCCCTCAGACGGATTTGGAAAGGCCTTTTAAAGTCATGGAACGAGATCACACCCTTCCTTGGGTGGGGGGAAAGGAAACCGGTTACGAGGGTGAAACATGTACAGAAAACTTAGTGAGTTAGGTGTGGTGGAATTTCCCAAAGTATTAATAGATCTTGAAGGTAAGTCAGGGGATGTGGTTTGTATTCCCAGAAGGAGCAAGGAGAATGGTATTTCGGCAGTCCTGCAGAACCCCAGGAACTCAGGGGGCTGAGGAATAAGAGGAATAGGAGGAGTGTGTCGTCAGTGGATCCGCGCTCTGCCTCGCTGTAGATGCTTCTGTCGCAAACCGTGCGCGACGTCTGTGATGGCAGCAGAGCAGGGTGGGTGGTCTGGCAGCCCAGCAGCGCCGTGCATTATTGCCGGGGTGTTACGCAGGGCTGGGCGAGGCAGCATTACCTCACCGTGCCCTTTTCCAGCGGAGCGGTGGCCGCCGCGTCCCGCTGCGCGCACGCCGAACGCGGCGGGGCCGTGCGGGACAGGGAGCGGCCCCGCTCCCGTTAAACCCTCCCTGCAACCTCGGGGGCTCTGGGCCATTCACCCGGGGCTGGGGCTACAGCACAGCCCTCGCCGCGTCAGAAACGCCTTTTATTTAACCTCTAGGATGTTACGTTTCCAGGATTACCTGTGTAATGCCTCTCATCCCCTCTAACTAAAATAAAATAAAATTGCACAAGCCAAAAAGCCAAAACTCAGTCAGCAGACAAAAGAATATCGTGTGAGCAGACAAAGAAAGCCTGGCTTTTTTTCCTTCTTGCCAATGTAGAATGATCATTTTGTTGCTCTCTATAGATACGGAGCCAGAAATCTTTCTTTTCGACTCACTTTTCCATTGTGGAACATCAGGCATGGCAATAAGCTGATGCACTCAGTGCAGAATAGTGAAGCATTTTATTCACACAGGCCAGAGCACCAGTTAGGATCTTTGTTCTAACCTCCATTTTCACATTTTTCCTTTTTTAGCCCCCCACCCAGCCTCCTAGTTCCTTGTTTCATAGACACACATTTGGATTCCCTCCCAAGCTGCAGGTTCACTGCTTTGCCTCAGTTTTGCAAGCTACTTTGCCAACTACCTACAAAAAAAGTGGATACACAAGTATCTCCTATTTACTTAAAATGAAGCAGCTATGGCGAAACAAAGAAGGTTTTCAGACCAGAGCACTTTCAGTCTCCCGTATGTTTCTGCCACATTTGAATCCCAGTCTTGGGTGAACTGATGGACCACATCAGCATCTTGGGCAGGAGTTTGAAGTGCCCGAGCCCTAGTTAGTCTGCTTGCTGCCAGCCTGCCCTACTTGGTGGAGTATTGTGTCTCCAAAAACCAGCAGTGAATATTCCAGAGCATGACAGCCTACTTTGGCTTGCCCAAGTGTGGTCCAGTGAGAAGGGGACATTCCTATTTTTCCTCCTTAACTTTCTGTGTAACTTGTCTCACTACCAAAAAAAAAAAAAAATCCCAGACAGAGCAAACTCTGAAAATCAGGCCTCTCAAGCAGACAGAGGGGCTGGGACAGCTTGGTGGAAGACTGAAATAAGGCACTCACCTCTATGCCCTGCAGAAAGAAGGTTTTCCTAGTCACAACCTCCAGGCAGCTTTACTGACAGCCTCTGTTCCAGAGATCCACAGGACTAGGGAGTGAGGATAGTTAGGGTGGATGAAGACTTATCCTTAGGGCTCTGCTGAGGCTGTTGGCTCACAGCTCCCTCATTAGCTGTGAAGCCAGTCTTCCAAACGTGCATGAAAAACTGCCTTAATTTCCATCCACCAGGACTTGTAATTGTTTGGGTTAGCAGTGCTTGATCAGAGAAGTATCGTCACTAAACCAAAAACTTGTGGGTTTTGGTGTTAGAAAGCAAGAGAGTGCCTGAAAAGTAGAACTATGGACTTTGCCTGAGGAGTGAACTGAAGCATTGCCATGGCGAGCATTTGTGACTGGGCTCCTTATTTTGTTGTCATCTGAGAGCCAAGGGAGCTCAGAGTTCCCAGAGCCAGGCGCAGGCTGGCTTGGATGCTCAGGGCCTTTCCTCTGCTGAGACTCTTTCATACGTGCTGTGGTAGCATTTCCTGCCTTCTCTGCGTAGCTGTAGACATTATCTTGAGATAAAAGAGCAAGAATCTGCACACAGCTTGTTGCTGGCAGTGAGTTGTTTTGGGTCGGCACATGGATGGGGGCTGTTATGACCAAGCGGTGCCATTTCATTGTCCATTCCCCATGTCACTGCCCACAGGGACATGTGTAAGAACGTGCCAGTGCAGCTTTGTGTGTACCAGGTACTGCCTTTGCTGTTCATACTGCCTTCTTCCAGGTTTGAGGAGACCAGCAAAAGACATTTTTCAAAGCTGAATGTCTCATTCAGTGACCTCTGTCAACTTCTATTAAGTAGCCTTTGTGATAAGTTGCTTGTTATAGATAGACCTGTTACCTACTGTGCCTCAGGAGTTGCTTTCCTTGCCAATACAGCACAATGAATGTTTTATTTCAAGGGCAGTGACACTGAGAAATAGAGAAGGAGATGGGAGCTGAAAAGAACCAAAGTTAAACTGTCCATTGACTCTTGAACTGAAACCCTTCTGTTCCCTCTCTTCTACCAGTCCTGCTTGTAGGCAAACCGTGTATCTCAGAATAAAGCTCACTTCTTACAGGGTTTCCAGATCGATTCTTTTATCTCACAGGCAGATCATTACTGTTGGGCCAAATGCAGCCCTACAAGGGTATGTAAATGCTTAAGCTTACTTTGGAATAGCAGTCATTCATTTTTTAGAAATCTAAAAGATGGGAGTCTGTATCAAAAATATTATGTGATGGATAACCAAAAGTGATCCAACCAAAATTAAGCTACTGGTTTGTTCACAGACATTGCCCCCACCTTTCCTTCTTTTGTTCCTCCCTTCCTACTCCCAAGCTAGCTAAACATAGGAGAGAAGCTGTTTCTCATTTTAAGAAACAGTTTATCCAATAATAGAAAAAAGGGGTCCCACCCTCTTTTAGTGAAGGGCAGAGGCGATTTTCCCAGTTCTATTTTCACATAAACTCTACACACAGGAAGCAGTATTAAAAAACAAGACAAAGCGGAACAAAACAATACGCCTCAGCAGCCAAGCACGGAGCAGGGATCAGTATCCTCATACTGCACCTCTGAGGGATGCAGCAGAAATTCTTTGAGCTTGTGGTTGGTTGAACCTTTTCCTCGAGCGTTCATTCATTGTGGAGCTGGCTGAGAGGAGTGAAGCCAGCAGCCCTGTGCCGGGAGCTTGGCACCGCTGCACTCGGCCCTTAAAGAGAGCATTGTGTTTAATCTCGTAGCGTGTAATTTATTATGCCTGTGTTTGCTTCCATGGCTGTGGGCACCTCACACACTCTCATTACCCACGTCACTGGTGTGTTTACTCTTACAGAAGTGGTAGGTGTTTCCACTACTCTTTTTAACTCTTGTCTCTTCCCTCTTCTGCCACTTAGCCTCATCAGCAAACACCCTCTTCATCCTCCAGACTACGAGTTACAGAATTCTATCAGTTCCCTTCGCTGCAGAGAAGGCCAGCCAAAACAGATCGTGATCTTCGAAGTATTTTCATGTGTCTTCATCCAGCTGCAGACATGTTAGCCATCAATTGCAATAGGCTAAGGAGAGAGTAGACACCTTTGACAGTTCTGTAATAGACTTATTTATGAAGCTGAATTTGGCCTGTAGTTCCTTCAATATCTGAGAAGAAAAATAGTTTACGGAGTCTTATTTTTTTAGTTTGGGTTCTGCAAGTAGAACAGCTGACAGTTTTCAGAGCAGCATCTTTTGCTCACAGTCGGGTTTCAATAGGACATGCATCCTAGATGCAAAAGAAAGAAAAATCTGAGGCATGCAGAGAATATGAATGGCATCTTTTGAACTTTTATCTAATGGACTTTAACTGGCATTAAAGGGAGCCTCAGACAGAAGTTTCAAACCCCAGGTTCACTTTACCTAGAGAAAGCTTGAAAGCTTTCCTTTTGTCTCAACCAGTGTAGAAAGTTGGAACCATGGTCACTGTAATCTGCATTTAATCTAGAGAGTATCCATTTCAGTTCCAGTTCTTTTAGACAGTTTCTGACATACGACATCAGGAAAGTCTGCTGAGCTTTTTCCTGCAGCATGTTCAAGCTAAAATCCCCGGGCAGCAGTCATTAGGGTCGGCCTCACTTTCACTTTGACCTGCTGACAGCTGAGATAGCACTTCGTTTAACAGAAGACTGGAAAACTTCCGATTTTCAGTGATTTTACATAAGATGCTTTCTACTGCACTCATGAGCCCAAGGTTAAGAGGAATTTAAGCTTCTTGAGAACAAATGTGGGGTGTTTCTGTTTTGCCTGTACATTAACACAGTGGGGGCCTGACCCTGGCTTCGACTTCCACACATCCCAGTATTGCTAGCAAGGCTTGAGGACACAAAAGCTGAGCTGAGTCTTTCCAATCAGCCTTTAGTTGTAGAGAAGCACTCATTACTTGAAGTATGGCTGCTGTAGCACAGGGGGCTCAGGAGAATGGAGCTGCACAGAGACCTCAGGTACTTTGGGATTTTGAGGAGGGCTCCGCTGCGCCTATCATCTAGTTAATTTAACTGGACCGAAGGAGAGCAACAGAAACTTCCATTCTTAGTCATATTAAAAGAAGATGGTAGCTGCCAGTATCTTCGTTTTATGAAGTACAGCTGATTTCTAGAACAAAACAAATTTTTTTCCCTATCTAGCATCAGGTAATTTTCCCCCTGCCTTTACAGAACTTGAATTTGTAGTTCTGCATCTGTGTCCCTCCCTTTTTTTTTCTTTTTAGTAGGAATATAAAGAGACTTCTGTGCAACTTAACAGTTGTGAAAACAAGTTTCAGGACAATTTTCTCATTGCCCTTTTTCTATTGCTGATTTGTCTAGGAAATGGCAAAGGTTTTTTTAGTATTTAGTCATACAAAAAGGTCACTGCTGTGCTTTTGTCTTCTCATATCAGATCTTAGTGCTCACTTGGTGCCGCTTCTCAGACAGCTGAGTGGACAGATCCATGCATCTTCAGAGCAAGTCCAGTTAATTTCATGTAGCTGTCCCCTGTCTCTCAGCTGATGACACCAATAAGAAGGAGTATTGAGATATGGGCTACAATGCCCACAGAATCAAAAAATTATTCAGATTTGTCAAATCTGTGGAGATAAGGCCCACAAGTGTTGAGAAGTGTCTTTGATCAGAGCTTCTTTCTGTGTGTGGAGAAGTAGAGACTACCATCTTGATCACCACTGCAGGTTGAAGGTACCTCTGTGGTTTCCGAAAGCTTTCCTGGAGGCCTTCTGTGGTCACAGTTTCTTTTTTCTCAAGGCTGATTCTGCTGACTCAGGAAGGTGACTTCGA
The DNA here is from genome assembly GCA_013398015.1 of Oreocharis arfaki. Classification (NCBI taxonomy): domain Eukaryota; kingdom Metazoa; phylum Chordata; class Aves; order Passeriformes; family Paramythiidae; genus Oreocharis; species Oreocharis arfaki. The sequence goes on along the minus strand of VZRR01010270.1, from coordinate 102,697 downwards.
CACTGTTGCTGAAGCTCGTGCTAAGCAATCCTGTGAAGGAAGGATGAGGTCAGGGAAATGTTCAAAACACAGAAGGTTTGCTTAGCAGGAGCAGTGCCTTTGCTGCTGGCACCAAGCAGCAGGCTTCGTGTTTCTGGTCCCAGTGCTTATTTGGAGGAATATTTTGCCTGCTTCACTGCTCCATCAGTGACTGGTGCTGGTGGCGTAGCTCTGGGCTATTTAAAAGGCCTTGGGGACGTGGCTGTGAAACGAGTGGCAGCCAATTAGTATAATTCACATACTGGTGCCTGAGTTAACACTGACAATGAGGATCTGAAGCTGTTTGCAGCAAAGAAGCTCTTGAAGCACATCCAGAAAGTGTTAACATGCTGTGTGCCAGGTGGTGAGAAGGTCACTGGGACAGAGATAATGAGCAACTGGGAAAAAAAAATTCACATGGGAACTTCTATCTGCTCTAATTCTACCACCATTTCAGCTTTGTTCTGAGAATTGTTTTGCCCTAGAAGCTAATCAAGCTTTTCAAATACCTTTAAACACCAAAGCACAGAAGAATACGCGTTTATCATCGATTTAGCCTGCTTGATTTGTGCCTCCCCCACCCAGCTGTAATCTTCCTCCTTTAAACATCTCCTCCGTCAAAGTCTTCTTTAAGTTGCACAGGCTCAACTAGTCCCATTGGTAGATTTGCTCTGTGAAAGACATGCTAGAAAGAAATGTAGAAAGGTAAGAGATTAACTTGAATATTCAGATTAGGCAGGGGCTTTTGTTTTCTGAGCTCCAGGGACTCAGCTAAGCAGCCTGGTTGACATGGCAAGAGCATAGAGGTAGTGCTCGAGAAGAGACCACTGGTTTTGACCATGCTTCAATAATAGTTTTACAGTCCTGCCAAGGCATGGACAGAAATTGCTCCTTGCTTTATCTATATTCTCATTTCTTAGTATTGTTGATGGATGAGCTGAGTAGATGTACATCAGAGGGGATGGTGGGCCCCAGTGCTGCTGTTTACATGTCAGTTCAAAACGGCAATCCTGTTTTTCCAAGCCAAAGCTTAATTTATACTGACCTTACTAATGATGCTGATGAAAGGCAAAGCCAGTGTTTCTCATACATTTGAAAGCTGATCTCCCATTCAGAGAAGAGGAAACTGATCTTGTGCACCCCATTTCAACTCTACATGTCTTGGGAAATGCGAGTTCACCTACCTCTTATGTGACATCTGAGCTTATTCCCCTTCCGTCCACCAGTCAGCCCTGCACACCTGCTGCACTGAGCAAGGTCAAATGAAAGTCTCTGTCTCAAGGAAGCACAGGGATGGTGGGAAGACATCAGTGTGTCAACGGGGAAAGATATAACAAGTGAGGGATGATAAAAAAAAAGTTCTGATATGTCCAAGGAAGAGGATAAATATGATAGATAAAAACACTAAACTGTGCTTGATGCTATTCCTTTGACAGAGGAAAGATGAATCTTTAAGACAGCTGCATATCCTTTTTGGTGGTTTAGCATCGTTTCAGTTTGTGTACTGCATCCAAGTATTTCAGATTGAACACTCCAGATCCAGGGCTCTGTATATTTTTTCAAGTGCTTACAATTAGATTATAACCATCTCTGCTGACTGCCTTCACTGAAAATCAGGCAGTCATAGAGCAGTTGTTTCCAACACGTCTGGAAATATCACCAGAGCCAAGAAATTAAATCTTCATGGCCTTTTTGAGGGGTCCAAGGATGTTAGTGCAGACAGCCTGCCTACTTTCCGTGGAATACCTTGGCCAGTTGCTCAGAACTGGATGTGTCATACAGGCCTGCAAAGAAAGAGAAAAGGGAGGTAGTTCCATCTGTGAGAGGAGGTGGTACTTACTATTAACACATCACAGCCAACAACCTTACATCAACTCAGAGCTGGCTTAAAACTTCATAGCAGAGGTACTGCTGGGCGTAGAACCCCAACAGGACAGAGGTCAGGGCAAGCTGCAAAGCCTGCCTGAAACACGGGGCAAATGCTTGGGGGTAGAGCTGTGTGAAGTTCCTGTGTTAATGGTACTGCTCCACTTGACATAATCAAGCGAAATGCATCTAAAAGCACTTAAACTATGTTGACACAAGTCAAAGACACTCCTTGTCTGCCCTAAGACTCCTCCTAAGTTACACACATAGTGTTGGTTGGCACCTACATTCTTACATTCTTTGGCATTGTAACAGGCCCACAGAGATGGGCACTTGGCACAGGCGTGACCCCACTTGGCGTCACTGGGCACATTATTTTTTTAAATTATATTTTTCTCTTCAAGATCTCAGAGGGCTCAGAGGAACCGTGTTCTTTGAAGTTGTTTTGGAAGGGGTTTTTTTTGTGGTGGTGGTTTTGAGGCAGCAGGGGAGGAAGCATTTTATTTATTAAACTACTGCTATGCTGTGCTGTGTCCCTGAGGGAATTTGCAGAGAGTGAGAAGCCACAAAGCTACATGCAAACATGACCATCATGGCTGAAAACTGTGGCATTTTGTCAACTTGTATTTTAGATAGTTTTTCTTACCAGGTGGTCTGCAGATCCATCACTTTAAGGCACCTGCAGGTGTCAGTTAAGAAAAGCCAGGCCACTGTCTTTACACTAATGGGATCTGCACCTCCATGGAAAGTTTTTTTGGGACCCCACAAGTGTAAAAATGTTTGGCAAAAACTGCTCTGGGTTACTCACTCCTTGTGAGTCTTGTTCAGGATTTATTTTTAATGGCAGCTAGCTGGCTGTAGCAGTACACAGAGCACATTTATAGGGAAATCAGTGTCGAGAGATGAAGGTACAAGCCCCTCATTCACAGGAAGAGCACCTCAGTGCCAAGAGCAGAACTCTCCTGACTTTCTGTCTGTTCAAGTGACTAGGCCATATAAAGAGCTTCTATCTGACCCACTGTTACTGGAAAATTTATCACTAGCGGTGTTGCTAATGCATAAGCCTCTCATTTCTCAAACTTGGGACAGAGGAATCCTGTGCTGCATGATTTTCCATGTTATGTTGTTTTCCTGCACACTTGTTTTTCAAATTCAGTTCTTATTTCTTATCACCTGGAATGTCCTTGAAGATACAGAAAAATTGCTTGCTGATTTGCTATTCTTGCTCTTCTTTCTCCACAGAATCTTATGGCAAGAGCCCTGTACGACAATGTCCCCGAGTGTGCAGAAGAATTGGCCTTCCGCAAGGGAGACATCCTGACGGTGATAGAACAGAACACCGAGGGCCTGGAAGGATGGTGGCTCTGCTCCTTACACGGCCGGCAAGGCATCGTCCCAGGCAACCGTGTGAAACTCCTGATAGGTCCCGTGGTACAGGACAGTCCCTCTGGCCAGGATATGCACAGCTCAGGACTGATGAATCAGCCCTTCAACCACCAGAAGATCTACCAAGTGCCAAGCTCACACGCCTCAGCACGGGACCCTGTCTACCAAGTGCCGCCTTCCCACCAGAATCAGGGAATTTACCAGATACCCACTGGTCATGGTCTGGTGGGACAAGATATTTACCAGGTGCCACCCTCCATGCAGAGGTGCATTGATGGTGCAGCTGTGACTAACAAGGTGGGTGCATTTGCTTTTACTTCATAGCTCCAGAGCAGCTCACTTGTGCTGAGAGAAGGATGTGATCTCAGGTTCCTCCCAGGCTGGAGCACATTTGGCCTGTGGCACTCTCGCATTGTATGTTCAAAAGAGCTGCTGCAGCAAGATGAGCTCTCCCACTTATTAATGAACAGTTACAGCATCTGCCAAAGTAATTTTTGTTTAATTAAAAATTATATAGTGTCTTGCTGGAGAAGTCCCAGTGGGTCTAAACTATGAAGAGGAATCAATGATTAATGAGACAAAGGCCATACTTGTAAGAATGAGGGAACAAGAGGGTGATGATAATGAGGGATGTTTTAATACTGAACCTAAACCTTTTAGAGTGCACTTGATATTTATCTACAGTTAAATTTCTTAGTTGAAAGTGAGAGCTGCAGCAACTCCATGATGCAGCCATTACTGCAGCAGCTGAGGGCTCCCAAGGCTCTAGTGAGAAGCATTGCATTACGTGGGTCCCCCCTTACTCCTGCTGTCCTTCTTAAGTTCTTCCCATCTTCTTCCACTCCCTCATTTCACCTTTACAGGTACACACAGTGCCAGGTACCCTGGTGACTGAAAAGGATTAAGGAAGATACCCAAGCAAGGAAAGAAATTCTTTTGGCCTTCCAGGCCCCTTATTTCAAAGCCAAAAAGAAATTCTTTCAGTCCCTTAATTCCCAGTTCGACATCTCCAGATATCAGCATCCTACTTACCTTTAGAGCTTAAAGCATAGCATTGATATCCAATTTATGTGAGCAGATGATGTCTCTGTCAGGAAGTTCTTTACTGGTTTAAACTTTCATCTCCTAATTTAGATTGGCAAGACTGTCTGTTTTGTGTTTTTCCCCTACATCACCCACAAGTCAGCCTTTTTCATATCAAGCCCTTGGAAGACATCTTCTAATGCTTTTATTTCCTTGTTATAACTTCGTTTTCCTTGATAAGAATAAATGGATTTTTTGCCTTCTGAGCAAGAGAGAAAGATCTGTGAAACCATTCCAAGTCAATTTATAAAGAGGTTTGCTTGCTCAGCTTTTCCACAGTTAAGCTTAATAGGCTGTGCAGGAAGATAATAGGAGAAAATTGCGCTTGCTGCACGGGCAGAGATAGGAGCTCTGTTGGAACAATTACGTGGGTTTTCTTGATAACTCTCATATCTTTTCTCTCATTTTCTCCTTTCCCCATAGACTACATACAGTGATATCTTTTCCAGGGGCAGTACTGTTTGCCTATCCATGGTAGACACCTTCTGAGGTAGTTAGTGAGCACCTGGTAAATAGCCTGTTGATGGGGCAGCACAGAAGAGGTCCCATTTTCGGGTATGGCTGTAGGAAACATTTTACAGCACTGTTCAGATATGCCTCAGCTATCCAGCCTGGGCACAGGAGGTGCACCATGCAGTAGATCTGCACTAAGGTCTGTTGAAAAGCCCGAGGTATTAGTTTGGAATGAGCACTGTGTATCTCCATTTTAGGATCTGACTTGCCTAAATGACTGCTAGGATAGTTTGCTTAGCATAATGTATGTGCATTTCTACTCTACACAGAAAGAATTTTCTAACTGTTCAGAAGTTTCTTCTCCCTTCTCCCACCCTCTCCAGCTCCAATGAAACTAACAGGACATTCTGCATAAACCCGTTTGCTGCTAGGACTGTGTTAAATCCCTTGAAACACTGAGAGACTGAATCTTTGTTTCAGTTTAAGTGCAAAGTTCTTGTTGAGATGCAAAAATCAGAAGCAGTAAAGTACCTGTTTTCTGCAAGTGTCTGCCTAGAAATTTTTCAGCAACCTTGATTATTAATTTTTCTGAATTCAAGTCACCTTCTTTAGAAAATTATCTATTTGTCGGAGTTGTGACTTATTTTCATTTAATTCCTTGCAACCCATGAAAGGTCAGCTATGCTGCTAACTGTAAAATAATTAAACATGTACATTTATAAAGCATTTCACCCTCAATCAAAGTAAATGCCAACCTGCTTAGCACTAGCCAATATTTGCTACTTGCTTTAGTCCTGGCTTAAATTTATTTAGCCTAAGAATCCTTAGTCTCAGTACTCACTGTGTTGTATTAGTGGCAGGCAAATCTCATGGCAGTGTCCTGCTTTGATCAGCAGTAGACATATCTCTTGCTCCTTGGAATTGCTCAGTTCTACACTAAAAGGAGCCCATTGGGATTGAAACAGCAGTAGGCAAGAGACAACTTACTAGTGAGGGAGGTGTCTGAGGTAAAACTACTCCATTCTTTGTCATCCCGATCTTGCTAAACTGCATTTTTACAGCTACAGCTGCAAGTCTGCTAATGCCTTTGTGAAAGAAAAGCCTAATTACAGGGAAGCACTTCAGCACTTGTCTCCTTTGTGTGAAGAAACAGTCTGCCCTCCAAATCCTTCTCCTCTAGGGATCAGTAAAACCAATCCTTAATATTAAGTAAAACAGTAAAACCAATCCTTAATATTAAGAAAAGCTGGGCATCTTGAATATTTGATTTGGCATCTCCTTGCTTTGCTTGCCAAAATGAATAATCTCTTTTCTCAGACTTGTGACACCTGCTTCAAGGCTTAAATGATCCCCCCTGCCTCCTTCCATCAGCAGAATCAGCTGGTCAGCGAGCTGTGTGTTTTGGTAGTCTTAAGGACGTTGAAGGGTTTTGCTACAAGTTCTTGCTGTATGCAAGCCTTCTCCCTTCCCATAGAAGGAGCTAGAGAAGAAACCGTGTCCTCTGGACGCCGCTCTAAGCAGGACCAGCAGCAGTTTCTGTGCTATCCCTTTCTGCACGTGTCTGCTTGTTTCCCTTGTGCAAACCTGCGGCTTGGCTGCCATACAGGTTTTGCTGGCAGGGCTTAGGAGCTGCTGTCAGGCAGGAATTGTCTAGCCTGGAGCAGCAGTAAATCAACAAGCAGGCATGTTATTAAGCTGTGCTGAGGTAACGCATCACCTTAGCCAGCGAGGCAAAGCAAGTCAAAAAGGAGTCCTGAGGCAGGCAATTACAGCGATTAATTGATTCTGGCCAAACTGGTTGCTCTCAACAGAGCTGTGTTGGCTCCCTCGATCAGATAAAAATAGCACCTTCTAGAACTCACTCTACCAATGACAGAGATAACAAGGGGTGGTAGAAAATTAGTCTTGGTTAGCCCCAAGCTGTTGTTGCTCTGCTGCAGGTTCAGTCACAAAACAGTGCCAACCCAAAGTGTGGAAAGCATCTGAGGAGCATTAAGAGGTGAAAGCTGTATCTTAGAATTTATTCTCTCTTTATGTGCTCTTCCTTGGAACTTGCTGTCTTCTGCTGCAGCCAGCAAAGAGAAGGAACCTTCAGACAAATCTAACATTCAGGAAACCTGGATTTTATCCTGGTCACCAAATTCTGCATGGTCTCGAGTGGTGCTTTTGCATCTCATCTGCAAAATATGTGGGTTAATTATGAGGGAATTCATTCTGTAGAGAATGCTTTGAGAACATCCTTTGGGAAAGGTGCTGTCAAAGCACAAAGACTTTTGCATCTGTGATCAATCATTAGTTCACACCTAAGCTTTAAAATAGGGAAAGGTACACATGAGAAAGAAGTCAGTGCCATAATTTAAACACTCACTTTCTGGTTCAATATCTCCCCTAACTGCTCTATTGTACTATACCTGCCATCCTGAAAATAACACTGGCCAAAAAGTTTAAGGGGATTATTTCCTTGTTGGAAAACAGCTTTCTGTAGGAACCAGTATCTCTCAGGAGAACTGTTGATCAAGGAGACTCTGCACAAGCCAGAATGAGACTGATGTTAGACCAGGGGAGAGACTGCACTGTGGGAGTTACCAGCCCTGAACTACAGCTCCCACAAGGCATGGACCAACTCAGGCAAATAGAGATTAATGCCAGCCTGGAACACATCAGCCTTTTTGTGTGTTGGTCTGTTTGAACTGGAACGCTGCGGTTCAGGAAACACTCAGATTTATCCTCCTTTTAAAAGTGGGTAGAGCAGAATAGGGAAGGAACTCATCTTCATCCCTGGCCAATTTCCAAGTATAAACATGTCCTTGACAAATCCAGAGTTTCACACCCCGCTGTCCTGCTATCTCTGCCTTTTTCAAGAGGTCGCTGCCTTCAGCAGAAGATTGGGGTAAACCATGGCTATGGGAACAGTCCTTGTTCCCTGCTTCTTATTTATGTTAGAGTCATGCTGGTTCACACCACCCCGCAAGCAGCACCACCCTGACAGTTCTGGCACAGACTTCAGTAGCAGGAGCCAGTTAGCTACATTATGACGTTTTTCCTCCCAATTGCACAAGTACTGTCCTAGTTGGGAAGAAGCAAGTGGCTGCCTATAATGTTTGTTCCAGAAATAAGCCTACCTTTACATTATTGTCTTCTTTTCCTTGCGTATTTTCACATTTATGAAGTAAGAAGAGACAGACATGAAGCACAGTACAGAGTTGTGTGGCCGATTATTTCATTATCAGAAAGAATGGGAGCATATCTAGGGTTTTGCAGTTTGTTGGTGAAATGTATTTACATTCCAAGATAATGTCCCCATTTACCCTCAGGCCTGCAATACCAGTTTCCTGTGATGGGGTTTCCATAAATGGCCCAAACAGTGATCGTATAGTCCCTCTTTTCTTCTGCTTTCACATTACAAATTCTACTTCAGTGATTTGTATCCCTCGTAACAAAATATTGCTTCAGTGTTAAGAGTGCTGAACACACAGGAAGTTTGCTGAGTGCAGCAGGAATGGTAACACATTCCTCAACACTCAGAGCTCCCCTTCACAAAGTGTGCTCTAAAGGATGAAAATATCTCAAATTAAACGCAAGCTCCATGGTTAAAACAGCACACAGCCTTTTCCTTAGGCTCGTGAGTTCCACTTGTAACTTTCCATGTGACGTTAATAGGAGAACAACCATTTTACTGATAAAAAGTTGGTGCAGTTAATTCCTCATCCACAAGGCAGAGTAAGCAGTAGTTAGTCACTGATGTGATTTGTAGAGAAGTATTTCAAGAAAAAGACTGCATTTTATTAGGCTGAGCAAATGTATGAGCTCAACATTACTCCCTGTTCCTCCCTGAGCACAGGGCTCTTTTTCATCAGTTCTATTTGTAGACCAGAGGCATGCATTTTCCCCCTGGAGTATCAGAAAAAAAGGCCAGTCCTGCAATCCAATAACCAAGGTCTCCAGGGACACAAATCTGTCTACACAAGAGCAGGATCAAACCTTTGCTAAAAATACTATAACAATAGTAATAGTAATTATAATAATAAAAGAAAAATGCAAGCTTATGGGCTCTTTCTTGGTGGTTAGAAACCTCACTGAACCTTTGGTTATGTCTGAAAAAACACCAGATTTGGGTGATCTAAATTGCCCTCTAAGTGCTAGAAGCTAAGCACAGCAGCAGAGCATTTTAGAAAAAAAATTCCACATGAATGGAAAACTGATTATTCGGAAAGTGAATCTCATCATAAGGAGGAAGTGTGGTTTCTGAAGATAGGAAATGAGTAGATGAAGACAGTTTGCTGGCCATCAGAAAATACAGTTCTAGTGAAATCTAAAGTCTTGGCAGGCATTCGATGATTTTTTAGATGTTTTGATTTTGAGGACGACTAATTAGCGTCAGGATATCATCCTTCCATATGTTTGCATGAAACATTTAAATTTTTCTTTTTTACATAGCAGTGGCAGTATTGCATCCTTTTTTTTTTTAAACACCAATCTAAATTAATCTTTCTCTCCAAACAGACTGTTAGAATGGGAGCAAAGTGAAATTAATGTAGTTAATTTCCTAAGAGACAGAAATCTTCCGTAAAACAATCCATCCCTAATCCTTAAAAGACAGTAATATATTCCCGTTGGGTCTTATCATCACAACTTCTACATATGCACAATCAGTCATGACTGAGGTCTGCTATAATTATTATACAGATGCGACAAACAATTAAGGATGGAGTTTATATCTGTTTAGAAAGTGTCTATGCCTTCCATAAACTTGCCAAAGCAAGCTGTGCTAATCTAAACACCAGTTACTAAGAGCACTTGTCTGTACAGCTGCCCTCCGACACCCAGACAGAAACGAAGCCAGAGTACAGCTTGTGAGCCAGAGAACCTCTACGAATCAAATCAAATTGAGCTTCTTCCTCATGGAGGGTTTTATTTGCCTCTCTCTCAGAGCAGCGTAGTTCCCGACTTAAATGATTTAGGGGCACTTCCATTGTTTCTGCCCAAGTGTACCTCTTAGAACACTCTTGTGGAATTGAAACTCTTTGGCAGTGCTTTGTCTCAACCATTTTTTTGCCCACTGGGAAATGCCGATTCACAAAAACTGAAATTGTTGACAGGGAAGGATCCATTCTGAGAAATGTCTTAAAGGAAGGGAAACAAGAAGTCATGGAAATACCCTGTTGTGACAATTCCCAAATGAAGCTTCCCCCACAACTTTCCGTCTAGAAATTCAATATAGGAGGAAAGAAATAACAGAAATAAGATGAAGCACCTCAAAAGAATTAAAATTATTTGTATGGACTGAGCCAAACTGGTTTTTGTTTGTGAGCCTTTAGGGTTTCATGTCATTCACAACAAGGCGCTCTCTGCCCTACCTGTCTTAACACCTCATCCTTTTTCTTTCTTTCCTGTGCTTCTCCAAACTTGCCCTAAATTTGGGCTTCTGTCTTTGAGAAGAGACAGTCACAGTATTACCAGCACAGAAAACAAGCACTGGTTTGCAAATGGTTCTTCATATGACAACCTTTTTAAAGTGGAGAGACTAGACAGACTGGGATGGCTAAAGCAAGATACTCTTTTTTATCGTGGACACGAGACCCGAATGCTGAGGTGCTGAGTTTTGCCACATACTTTTCGTTCATCAGAACTGCAGCTCAGATTTAATCACAGGTTTCCAGAGAATGCTTTAGCAGATACACATATTTCTCCACTAAAACTTATCACACTATTATTGGGGGGGTTCCTTTCTTTGTAAGACCCATCCGTAGACATTATTTCAGAGTTCATGCCTGTTCTATCACCAGTCCTGTAACACGTCAGCTTTTTAGCTCTGTAGGCCAATGCATGCAAAAATGATGATGTCTCTGTCTGCCTAAACATGACTAATTGTCATGGAGATGACACTGGTAAAACTCTTACCAAGAGTTTCACACCCCTCTTAAAAATGCTGATAATTTAATAGTAATGATATGATTTGCTCATCTCTCTTGTTCTCTTCCTCTCCTTTCAAAAATGGGACATTCTCAGAAGTGTTGGTTTGACTGTCTTTAATTACATTTTGTAAGCAAGAATGACTCTTACGAGAATTTTGGAAATACCCTTTCCCAATCGGCCGTGCAATTCAAGGCCAGCCAGCACCAAGCCTGCTCCACTGAAGCAAGCAGAAATGTTGCTCATAACACAACTGGCAGAAAGCCCTGGAGATGATGTGAGAGAGAGCAGGAGCATGTCACGAAAACATCATAAAATAAAGAAAAATCCAGTCAAATCTTGCCAGTGACAAAATTGTTGAGCTTTTTTTTGTGCTTTGTACAGCTCATTCAGTAAGATCTGGAGATACAGACCTTTTTATCTGCATTTAGTTTGCAATCATGAACATCAGTGAGAGAAAAATCCAACACTATCATCTAAAGCTGCAGCTAATGCAAGTTCAGCACTATTCCACCACACTTCATACAGCCCTGTCATTTTATACTAATCAGAGCTTAGGACATTTATGTAATGCCACATTTTTTAGGTTTTTTTTTAGTTTGGAAAGACAGTAAACCTGCACTTCTGATTTAGGAAAAATAAAAAACTGAAAAATAGTGTAATGACCCTGCTTTTATGTACTGATTAATGGAAGAGGTCACACCAGAAGTTTAAAAGTCAGGATTAGGCTAGTTGCAAAGCACTTGGTTGTACCCTTTTCACCAGCAGTGAGAGTTTGACTCCAGGCCAGCTTGTGATGTCACATTTTTTAATCTTAAATTTGTTTCATGACTTCTGCTCTGTATCTTGAAGACTCACAACCCAAAACTTGTATAAGTCTTGTTGAAATAATGCAACCTCAAAATTGTAACACCCATTTTCATTACTTACTGTTGTTTGCATGACAATACCACAGGGGCATTTTTTAAAACTGGGCATCTACTGGTGAGGCACTTCATAAACACATTTAGAAGTTTCTGTTTAAATGCCCAGGCCTGCGGAGTTAAGCATTTTTGATTTAATACACAATCAGTAAGTGACATCTGGACCTGCTTTAGCTTTTGAGAGTAGTTAGAACAGAATCTTCATAGATGTAGGTCTTGGACAGGAAATGGACAGGAGAAAATAAGCAGGGTTTTTGAAGGTGCAAGCAGCATCAAGAAATAAATCAGTTCTGTATCGGGGTAGTGTTTGTCATGTGCTCTTATCTTCACAGCTCTGAATATTCTAAGAAATTTCACTTATGAATACCCACTCAGAGACAAGCAGAGGTGTCACAATGTGCCTTGACACCCTATTTCTTTCTGCCACACGCTAGAGCTGATAACTTGCTCAGCCCACAAAATCAATACTGTCATTTCTGTTGATTTCCTCTTGCCTGGCAGAGACATTTGGGCCATAGCACTAGAAACAACTCATAGTTGCAGCTACAAGTCCAGTGCATCAGAAGAAATGCCTCTACAGGCTTCCTCCCCTCTCTTCCAGCTTGTGACACTTGATCAAAGCTCTCCAACAGTTCAGTCTTGGCAGAAAATACTCCACCAGAACATTTTATAGTGACCCAATGTTCATACATTATTTGGATTAAAATAAAGTGCTGTGAGTTTGTAATCTAAGAACTATAGCAACTTGCAAACCCAAATGTTGATAAGAGTGGGAATCCTTAGCACATGAGAAACTCTGACCTTTACTCGCTGCCAGTGGGAAAATACTCTGTATGTTATTGTGTACAGCAAATAAATAAGTAAAAACATGATTACTTGGTTTTTTTCAGAGCAGGCGACAGAAAGTGATACAGTAGGTGTTACTGTCTGGAAATTCATTATCAGTCACTGGAAATCCTGATGCAGCTTGCAGAAGACATGAGTGGAAACACTATGAGCATTTCTGTGAAAATGACAGTTTTAGCCAGCTAGCCAGGTTTTTTCAAATACCCAAATCACCTTAGAGACTCTGTTTTTAAACCCAGCCTTTCTGCAGTTCAACTTAGCCACTGAACTTTTCCCAAGGGAAAAAAAACCCAAAACATTTAAGGAGACACACGTGCCTTCCTAAGTAAATTCAGCAGAACAGAAGGAAGGGCCAAGAAGTGGTTCACTGCCTGATCTGACATCATTTAATGGCTCCTGCCACTGCCTTGCAAAAGGCTAGGAGTTCAAGAGAGTAGGGATTTGTTTCTCCTTAATTCTCTCTGATAGTATTTCCCCATATTCTCTTTCTCTATTTTATGCTTGTTACAAGCCTAAGAGAGCACAGGTGGCTGTTATATATCCACTAAGGAGGCTCAGGAACGGAATTTCAACCATTAGAGTTTGATATTAAATTTACAGATACAATTTACAACAGAAAGCAGAAGTGGTTGGTTTGTTTTGGTTTTTTTTTTAATTTCCTTACACTTTGATTCATTTTTCCCATATCCAGGCTTTGTGCCAGCCCCATTTTATGCACCACCACTTGGCCTCCTCCGGGGCAGAACTCTTCCCAGGGTAAGCAGTTGATGGCAGTAGCTCATCAGCTGCTGAGCCCTACCCGTGGGGTGAGGAGGAGAGCATCGTGGGGGAAAATATGTTTTAATACAGTTCTTCATCTCGATTTAAAATATATGACTCTTCTTTCCCACCTTCAAAAAGCACTGATCTATTTAAAAAGCAGTCAGCAGGCATCAGTGGGCTCTAAGGGTTGAGAGGCTGTACCTACCAAGCTGCCCTTTTCAGCTCTCCTCTCTGCCTGTGGTTTGGGTGGGGCAAGGTGTTGGTGAGGTGCAACATACCTCTGATAGGTTCTCTCACCTGTAAAACTCACTTCTTTCCCATCATTCTGCATATCAGGAATTGCAGTTCATGAGAACAGGCCAAATTCTGCCCTCCACGTTGCTGCTATAAATTCAGGAGTAATTTTGTTTGCTTCAGTGGGTTTATTTGCTCTTTGTCCTTGTGAAACAATGTAAACTGCAGTGTTGTGTATCTGCTGTAAGCATGAGAATGGTCTTGTTGTTGCCATAGTTAGGAATGTTCTCTGTTGCAGCCTAACATGCATTTTAATCCTGGAAGAAATAGAATGTTGGTTTTTTCCCCCCCTATATTTAGGGAAGAGGGATTTAATGAACCACAGGACTGGATATTTTGTAAAGTACGTGCACATTCAGCTCTTTTCTCTTGGTTAGGGACATGTCATTGGCATGGAAAAGGTCCAAGTAATTGCTTTTGGAAGAGCATGGTCTTCAGCAGGAACAGAACAAACTTTCTGCTCAGTTGTCTTTGTTTTGCAGTACTGAAAGTTCGAAGGCTTATTACATGTTTCACCAGAGCCAAAGCTGGTCCCTGTTAGTTGCTCTGCGAGAATTAAGTGGTTAACGATGTTTTGAGAATGTTGGGCTAGATAGTTTGTGGGAATACCATCTGTTTCCTTTAACACGTAAACAAGGAAAATTGCTGGTTTGAAATGCAGGATTATTTTTTATACTTGGATGACCACAGGCATTCTTAAAAGAGAAGAGGTAAAAGGAAAAATAATCCTTGGGAGGTATGAAGTTCAACGACATTTGTTAGAAAATAAATTCATGAGTGCCAGACAGGGCTGCTGTCCCTGTTCTAGAAGTGGGAAAAGTGGAATGTTTCCTTTGCAGTCACCTCTTTCCTTCTGAAGTCATCTTTGAAAGTAAATTACCATCAAAAATAAAACCATAAAAAATTGTTCAACAATGCGTTGGAAGGGCTGAGCATCCCATTCAGAAGCAGCAAGTTCATTTAATATACTTATGGGTGAATATCCAAAATCAAAAGTTACTTCTGACTGGATTTGGTATCTTTCTTTCTTCATCTGCCCAGCTACCCTTCTCCTCGTACATGTCCTGATGTCCCATGTGAGGTTGTGGGAGTGAGAACAAATGCCCCACATTTGCCCTTTGTCAAGTAGTGTGGGCATTCTTTTAATTACCGTTACAAAATGTTTACTCAGGCTTTGGTGATGAGCTGCTTCTGTTCTGAATTGACCAGGAATAAGCAGTCCAGAGGCATGTTTAGCTTAATGAAAAGTGTCGGAAGGAAAGAGGAGTGGAGGTACAACAGGAAACATTCTTGTGCTTGGTACAGACCAGATTGTCTTCTGCAGGGGATTTTGTTGTGAAATTGCTCATAACATGTTACTGGATAATAATCCTTCACACGGAAAATACACCCGAGTCACTGGGAGAAAAAAGCTGTCTTTCATGTTATCAGCAAACTTTGGTTGTTGCTGGGTTTCTCTAAGTCTTATTTTCTGCCTTTCATGTAACTCTTTCAAAAGCCTAAAGAGGAGCAGACATAAAAGCATCTGATGCATTTTCATTTGGAAAGCCACCTTAAGTAGAGTGAACTGCTAAATGCAGCCCTGCAGACAGCTCAGGTCTTCTGTCCACAGTTGCACTTGCAGGCAGATTTTACTCATGAATACCGAGAATCAAGCATTCCGTGCTTTAACCTCTCACTTTCTTTGACAACAGCTAGACACACCCAGAGCAGGGTTTTGTTTCAACCGAATAAAGGAGTGACGCTGCTTGACCACTGCTTCAGGTCTGGGAAAGAGCAGAAGTGTCTAGATACAAAGATACAAAAAATCCTGCAGTGCTGAGTGAAACTGGCTTCCTTCATGTGGCCCATCTAGCTTTAGTGCAGCTTTTTAGGATTGTATCACAGCACAGTAAATAAAACCAGCAGCCTTGTAGTACTGTAAATCTTCCATACGGCATCTGGTATGTCAGGATTTTTTGAAAAATGGGAAAGGCTTCTAAAGATGAGCTACAAGAGTAACTGCAGCTGCATCAAACTCCTGTGTGCAGAGTGAGGGAGAATTTCTCTGCAAGTGCTGGGTGTAAGCAAGCTGCTCTTCCATGTAAGTCCCAGGCTCCATGGTGCACGGATACCATCTTTGTGACCAGGGCTTCTTGTTACAAAAGCAAAATACCATGTTTACCTGTAAGAAGAGCAAGTGGTTTTACTTGTGTGTGCTTACGCACATGGCTTAGTGGTGGACTTGGCAGTGCTAGGTTTATGGTTATACCCAATGATCTTAAAGGTCTTTTCCAACCTTCTGTGATTCTATGCCTTATTTACCTGTGCTGCTTGGATCAGTTCCCTTTTTTATATTAGAGGCCTGTGACTTTGCTCAAGGAGATTAATTCTCTGAGCAAGAAGAGAGTGGTGGTGTCTTCTATCCTGAAGGAGTTTAGTTGTTCAGCTTCTGGTGTAGAACAAAACTGAGCAAGGGGTTATAAAAATTTCACACTGAGCGACCAATATCTGTCTTCTTGGAGCCCGACACAGCCTGAGTCCTGCTTTGTCCATCTAGGCAACAAGCAGCAGGTGAAGCAGAGCTAAACTGCTTACAGGGCTGCGTAGGGCCTCTGGCTGCCCTGTTGTTTCTTTTCTCTGGGATGGTCAAGCAGTTTCCCAGCATACTTGCAAGCAGCCTAATGCCACAGTGTTCACAGCAGCAGAAGGGCTGGTGGAGATGGGCTACCCAGGAAACAGCCCTTTGTTTTTACTGTACATTGTCAGTTCTCCCAGAGGATCACTTTAAAACATCGAATGACTCACTGAACCAACTCCACGGCTGTAATTTTGGAGCACTTGGAAGGAACCTCTGGGTAAACGTGGCTTAAAACCAAATCCTTCTGCTCTTTACTTGGGTGGAAAGCATTTGACTGGCAGCACACAGCTGAGAAACAAAAAGGATGCAAAATATATATGGAAAACTATTCTAGTCTGATCACTAGCCCTCACTGGCAGAAAAAGCTTGAAGAAGTGATGTTGATACAAGTTAGAATTTTCTCTGGCAAACAGAATAATCCCAGTGTTACATGAGAGTGGCTTGGGAGGGATACTGTCTGGAGTGGCCCATTATGGGAAGCTTCCAATTACTTCAGAAAGAACTTCCTTAGAAGTTTTACCTGTAGATACCTCTTACAATGCAGTAGGTGACTCTGTGGAACAGGAATGGTCTGTCATTGATGCAATATTTGTAGATTCTTTTAAAAAAAACTCGTATGTACCTAAGCCGTATTAGCCCCACACCGAATTGAGCAGGAGTTCTCTCATACACAGCACTCTGAAGACTGCATCGCTTCCAGTTCCTGTCTTCTGATGCTGATTCAAAGAAAAGCAACTGCAAAACCTACAGGCTTCTCCTGCCTGCCAGGCGTGACTTCCTCCTTCCCCCATGCCCACGCTGTCAGGGCAGGGGAATCCGGTGATCATTTCATGGTACAGGGACAGAGACTACACAGCCAAATCTGGGCAGCAAGAGGAAAGAAGGAAAGCCTGTGTTAACACAGCAGAGAAGGGGTAGGGGGTTAGCATGAGGGACTTTGCCTGAAGACCTCAGTCAAGAAAAACTCACTGTGAAATCTGCCCAGGATGCAAGGATTCCTTAGAGCAAAAACTGCCACGGGATCCTTACTGAGCACTTGGGCAGAAATGCTGTATGTATGTCTTACATACGTTTCTAGGGACAGTTAGGTAGCTCTGGCACAAAATTTTCCCCAGCTGAGTACAAAGCCACATCTTATATGAGCCTGTGTAATTTGCCATTTTCTTAGAGCTAAATAGCACCAGCAGAGGTTAGGATGTCAGCATTTCCACTACAAACGCAGTTCTCTTTTGGGGTTAGGTAACATCTCTTTTATACCACACTGTACTGAAATTCTGCTGTGCAGATGCTGTCCAAGACTTGAGGCATTTATTTTTCACCAGATTTTATTTGTAGTCATTATGGTAGTTAATGGTTTACAAAATGTCAAAAAATGTAAATTCTAAGCTTTCGTGTTTTTCAGAGGCTGTTATTGCATTATATACTTCAAGAATGGCTTGACATTTCTCGTCTCTTAGCCGCTAACATAGAAAAACCAAGTGGAGACAGCAAAATTGTATGTCCTGCTTTGGAAGGTTTAAGCATAGCCTTTCTATGTAAAGAATTTCCAAAGCCACAACTCATGCTCAGTTCGCCAGGATGTTGTGCTCTGGAGCATGGCAACACAAGGAGTCTTGCTGGAGGTGGGAAATACCTCTACAAGCAAAGGCATAGACTCCCAGAGCCTAAACATAGTATTTTAAGCCTCTGACAACAAGTGAGGACACTCACACCTAGTAGGATCAGTGTACACAGCCCTGATCTTAGCGGGTGGGTGGTGCAGCCATCCCCTCATGTGGTCTGTGCTACAATGGGAAGAAGGGACCGAGCTCTCAGACCTGCTGGAGAATCTGTGCTTGAGAAATAGAAGACAGTGTAGAGCACTAGCAAACAGTCATGTCAGGGCTAGTCTGGAAAGAAAAGATGGTGCATTTGTAGCTACTAGGACTCATTTTAGGGTGTTCAGCTCTCAGAACGGTATGCAGACTGGTGTTACTAGCATTGCCAATGAAACATGAGTGTTAATAGGACTGGATTGTTTATACCCTGTGCAGTTATAGGGAGAACATGCCAAGATCCTCAGAGACTTAACATTTCTTCTTTTTCTTTTATCCACAGGTAATAACACCAGTCAGGTCGGGACAAGGTTATGTTTATGAATTCCCTTCCAAACACCAGAAGGATGCCTACGATATCCCCCCTGTTCGCCCTCTCCAAGGGGTAGGTACCAATGAAAGTGCCAAGAGGGCACAAAAGGTGATGAATTTCTACCAGACTTTTATGAGCAAGGCAAGTTCTCTCATTTCAGAGAGAAAATATGTTTTAATTAGATGCTGTGGCTTATTCACAGATCACAGACGTATTTCAAAGTTTTATTTGATGTTGACTAAGATTTGGCAGCACACCAAATGCAAAAGTCCCATTTGTTCTCTGTGTTTTGATCAAAGAGTATATCTAAACAGAATAAACTTGCTGCCTGGGAACATTTTTTTTTCCCTGTACTTTGTTGTTGCACAGTTGACAGTAATTCACTCAGTAAGGGTAAAATTATCGCCTAGATGAACAGCTGCTATGCAGGGAGTTGTTTTCACCACCTATTGACTGCACCATGTCACTGAGCTTGAAATATATCTTTGTTCTGGGGAGCACCTGTAGCAGTCATTCCCCAGGACCACAGACATGTAGAGGGGATGGTTGCAGGACCTGGGACTCAACCACCCTGGATGTAAGGGTGTGATCAGTTCTGGTCGCATGTGCTCCCCTGTTTACCCCAAGAGGTATCTGTAGTAGACTGACCCTGATTTACCTCTCAGGTTGGAAGTCAGCCATGACTGAGAGAGAGACTTCATCTCTCCAGCCTGCTGATTGCCCAGAGGAGACCTAGCAAAGTGCATTTCCTCCTAACTGTCCAAAATTCTAGGCAAATCCAAGACATTCTCCCATATGGAAAAAAACTTGAAGAGCTCTGGTCATGTTCAGACTTTTTGAGAGGAAACACAGAAACTATGAAAACTCATCTGATAGCAGAGCTTACCCTGAGGTGCCTTGTTTCTGTAATCATTTTATTCTTTCTTCAGATATATGACATTCCCCCCGCATCGGTTAAGGGGCCTGCACTTCCAGTTCCCATGGGAGAAGCAAAAGCTTTAGGAGTGTATGACATACCACCTGCCAAAGGGGTAAGTGTTACTCTGTTTCCACAAGATCCTGTATTTTTGTGTCTGACCAAAGTCATGTTCCAACAAGAGTTCATGTATGATCCTGAAGGAAAAGGAGATTCAGTACTTCAAAGACTTCCTTAGATTTTTGAACTGTAAAACTGGTAAAGTGAAGCACTGCATCAAAATTAAGGTTAGGAACTATAAACTGATAATTAGACCTACATTATCTTTGTGGCAGCATGCTGCCTTTTTGGATTTTGCTTCTTAGGAGAATTTCATAAGAAATGAAATTTTATCACTCATCAAGATGAGTGATAAAAAGTGAGATATTAAAACTGACTCTCAGTCAAACTCAGGATAAGTAGATGACTCTTCAAAAGTCAATACCAGATCTTCCATCCCAGGATTTTATAGGCCATATGAAAGATGTAAAATATTTTGCTATTCTAGTCAAGAGTTTCAGGTTTTGTTTTCTGTGATTCAGGTCTATGCTGCACCTCCATCTGTATGCCAAGATGATACAGCCCTGAGGGAAAACCTGCAGGATTTTTCATCTCCAGTGGGCCACAGTGCAAGACCAGAAGGAGTATATGATATTCCTCCTCCCATCACCAAAGCAACTGGAAAGGAACTTAATAGATTTTCTCCTGAGAGCGTATTATTGTCAGGTGGAATGCCACAGACACAGAGTGTTTATGATATCCCTGTGAACCAACAAAACCATTTTCTTGGACGGCAAATTGCACCTGAAAAAGATGTTTATGATACACCGAGGGGGATTGCATTCGCAGGACAACAGACAGGACTCAGTGGAAGTCTCATTGCAGAAGGAAGAGAAGGTGTCTATGATGTGCCACCAGCAGTCCTCCAAGACAATAAAGGCTTACAGGATGTGACTGATGGGATGAATAGGTTGTCTTTCTCCAGCACAGGAAGCACGAGGAGTAACATGTCCACATCTTCAACGACATCAAAAGACTCTTCTCATTCAGCATCAACTGCACAGGACAAAAGACTAATCCTTGATCCGGACACTGCTATAGAGAGGCTTTATCGCCTGCAGCAGATGGTGGAGACAGCTGTCAGTCACCTCACAGCCTTCATTACACCAGACTGGAGGTCCTATGGATATATGGAGAAACACATCAATGAAATTCACACTGCTGTGGATAAGGTAGAGCAGTCGCTGTTGGAGTACCTCCAGTTTGCCAAAGGATCGGCAGCCAATGCTTCCTGCCTGTCTGAGTTCAGCCTCCTCAACAAAATGAGGAGGGAGGTGCAAAGGCTGGAGGACTCTCACCAGATCCTTACCCAAACCAGTCATGACTTGAACAGCTACAGCTGGTCGTTGAATGTCCTGGCTGTGAACAGAGTGCAGAACAAGTGCGATGACCTGGATCGGTTCGTTATGGTGGCAAGGACAGTCCCGGACGATGCCAAGCAGCTGACCACTACCATCAGTGTCAACGCAGAGCTGCTCTTCAAACAGGCACTGGGCAGCTCCCGTTTCAAAAACATACCAGAGAATATCATGAACGCGCCTGACTGTGTCTACGACAGTCCTCAGCGTCACGGAGAAAACGCACAGAACCACTGCAGTTCCCTTCCCCCGCTCCTGAGTAAAGGCCAGCTCCCTTACAATGCCACCAGTGAAGGCTCAGAAAAGAGCTGGATGGATGACTACGACTATGTTCACCTGCAGGTAGGTAAAACCAATGCCTTGTTCTGCACAAGGCCATGTAGGAATTGTCTGTGGCTTTTGTAGAAGCTGCTCGTGGGGCAGTAGCAATCGATTGTCACGCTAATGCATATTCGAGAGTAATTTCACTGGGGTGATTACTTCCTCTCAAATAGTACTGTTGCATATGTGATAGTGATAGCCTTTTGCTCTGCCACACTCTCCGTTCATTTTCTGTACTCTTGGTGGTGCACTACCAGTGAAAAAGCCAATACAAAGCAGCCTCTTTCTTGACCTGTGAGTTGTCATTTAGCTCAGGAGCAGTTTTGATTTAACACAGTCTCTCATGTTATGCAAAACAGGGAAAAGAAGAGTTTGAAAGGCAACAGAAGGAGCTCCTGGAGAAAGAAAATATCATCAAGCAGAGCAAAATGGAGCTAGAGCACCATCAGGTATGTTCTCCCGGGTGCATAACTACGCTGAAATGCAGCGTTCTTCACACATAAGGAGCACTGGTCATAATAGAGCAGGAGGGGCCCTTCCCTTAGCAGTGTGCACAGGATATAGATAATAAGAAACAAAGAGTTTAAAAACTCTAAAATCTCACCACAGAAGAGAAGTGAGCTTCTGTGATGTCTCACAGGGTCAGTCACAAAGCCAGCTTGGGAACTTGGCTTTCCTGACCCGCCATCCAGGGCCTTAATCACTGGACCATACTGAGTGCATGTGCCACCTGCACATCTGCTCAACGAACGCCAATACCATCAGCTTAAATATTGTGCAGAGCATCGCTTTTAGTGCTAAAAAAAGTAGGTCAAAAGGTCGAGGGCTGTCACTTTTCCCTCATATTAGTTCTTCAATATGTTGTTGCCATATCGTGTGGCAGAAAATTGTGCAAGCAATGAGGAGGTGAGAGTGAAAGGGTTTTCATCTCAAAATCCCACAGAGATGACAGCTTTTTAAAGATTGCGTAGGAGTCATTGCCACTTGGATCCATCTCTCTCGCTTGTGATTTCAGAACACTCCAAATGAGCAACAGCCTGTAAATTTGGGAGTTTGGGTTGTTGGGTTTTTTAATACAAATGAAGTATTTTAGATGCTTTTCCCTTCTGAACTCTGCGTGCTTGGATTTATGGTAACCAAAGCACTTGATCCTAGAAAACATACTTTTTACTTAGCATAAGGTCAATGTAGGATACCCAGGGGTGTCCCGGGGCACAAAGTGAAATTGTAATACATGACACCATCTTACGAGAATACTTGCTGAAGAGAGCTTTTGTTTTTCCTTTCAGATCAATCAGTTTCAACGCCTGGAGCAAGAGATCACAAAGCCAGTAGAGAATGACATCTCCAAATGGAAGCCTCCGCAAGCGCTCCAGACCTCCCACGACAGCCGCCTGCTTTTGTTCTACTCCGACCAGTGCGAGACTCACTTCAACTCCCTCCTAAACGCCATCGATGCCTTCTTCAGTTGTGTCAACTCTTCTCAGCCCCCCCGGATCTTTGTGGCACACAGCAAATTTGTCATTTTGAGCGCTCACAAACTTGTGTTCATTGGGGACACGCTCGCGAGGCAAATGACGACTCAGGACATGTGCAACAAAGTGATGAACTCCAGCAACCAGCTGTGTGAACTGCTGAAGAGCGTTGTTCTGGCCACCAAGGCGGCTGCCTTGAGTTACCCCAACACGGCAGCCCTGCAGAAGATGGTGGACCGAGTAACAGAGCTCTCTCATCACGCACAGTTGTTCAAACTCTCGCTGGTCCAAATGGCGTCCATGTGAAACCCCGCAGAACCCAATCCGTGAGCAGCAAAGCAGAAGAGCAGACAAACTGGAGCTATTTTTATGTAAATTTATCTTTTTTTAGATATTTTTTATTAAATATTTTAAATACATTCTAATGCATTAGAGAGTCTAATTAAATCAGGGATCTGGGAATATTTTCTGGTTCTGTATTATGTTTCTTATACACATTTAGATTTGTATACACAGCATATATGTATATGTTGCTACCTTCCCTAAAACATCAATTAAGCACCTTAAAAATTACATGTCAGGTAAACAGTGCATATCTTTTGTATATACAGCCTGTTTCCTCAGCATATTTGTTAACTGGATGCTGCACTCTTTTTGTTTCATTCCATCTTGATGCTGGTGCATGGACTTGGTTGTGAAACCTACTTGTAGCAATCCATGAAGCAAGTATAATGGTTCTCATAGAACTCCATTCCTTTCTTAGAAATTACTTTCTATAGGTTAGTTCTGTGAAGTCCAACTCCTCTTGATGTTACTTTGTTGTGTAAAACATTTGGTCATTTTGACCAGCATAGATGCACAGCTGCAGTGAGAACACATCAAGCAAGACATACAGCGTTTGGGAGAAAAGCATTTTTAGGCCATGTAAGAAACAGGACCTTCTAAGGAGGAAGGCGGAATTGTATATATTTAATATCTTTTGGAATTCAGATTTCACTGTTTCTAAGAACTGTGTAACATGGGATTTCAAAACCATGGATGGATTCCCAGCAATGTAATTTCATACATGTTTACTTTGTATGTCCTTGCCTTGGCAATTTAATTTAACAGTCAGGCTTGAAAACCTTATTGCTTATGGACTCAGAGTTATCCTGAAGGCATCCCAGGATCCACTGGGCTCATCTTTGAGGCTGTGGATGAGCAGTGTTTCAAAATACCAATCCCTTTCAGAAGGATTAACATACAAATTGTATTTCGTGTGGAAAGAAAAGAGCTTAATTTGAAATAACAGATATTTAAACATCTCTATAGCATATACACAATTTAATGAAGAAATAGCACTTAGTTTTCTAGGACATGTTATTGGGAATTAATTGCATCTGTTGCAATTCTGACTTCCATTCAACTACTGGACCTTTTTTCCGTAATTCTGTTGCCTAGGTGCTGGTCCTTTCTGCACTACACTGTTGCCAAAAATTTCGCCCTGTTTTAATGGGATTGTTCCATCAGTAAGTACACAGAGTCCCACCTAGTAATTTTCAATGTAGACCCTTAAAAACTGTTAGCAGAGTAGTAGGCTCCTTTAGAAATTTCATGTATGCTGATCGCTCCAAAACCTGTATCAGCTTATTTGTTGTCGTTGTCTTCTGTGAACCCCATAAAAATAAGTCACAGGACACCATTTGCCTGTGGTCCCCAGCCTAAAAGCTGTGCTTCAAAGCAAGCAGTAGCTCAGGAAAATTCCAGGCAATTCTGGCATTTTTAAAGCAGAAACACTACTGTCCTTATTAATTCAAGGTAGTCTCACATTAATGTGTTCAGAGCGTTTGCCAGATCGCTGGTAACTACATGGTCATGAGATCAGTAGCACCTGGAAAACAGGAACTTCTGCCTAACTCCTGGCTTTCCCATTTTGTTGCCAAACATGTGCCTTATTGAAATGGGATTTTTTGTCTTAAGTAACTGAACCATTTTAGCAGTGTATGAAATCCTGCAGCCTTAATGTATTGCCTTAGAGTGAAGACTGCTCTTCACTACCGTAACGTTCCAGAGTGCAGAACATTCCTGGAAGGTCAGGGGAAGCCAGCACAACCCCAGCTGGCTCAGGATGATGCTCCAAGGCTTGGCCTGATGTAACATCCTGAAAGGGAAGTTATGATTTTGTAACCTGTAACCAGTTGCCGAAAAGCGATGTATGTGAACCTGTTTTGTACTGTTGTTGGTTGGGATTCTTTTGGATTTCCTTGTCCATTTTTTTCACTGTATATTCTTAGAAAGTAAAACTCCGTTTCTAAGTGTAGTGGTCATGTTGATAGTTTGTGCTTTCCAGAGGAGAACCTTTATTGCAACCCTGTATTACAGTTTGTTATCTTGTAGAGAATAATTTTGAAACAATTAAAATTACTAGCTTTTTTTATATAAAAAAAGGCAACTTGGTCTTATTTTTTCTTGTTTTCAGAGTCTTCTAAGCATTTCAAAGGGAAATTTTGCTGCTTGCTAATACAATCAAAGCCATTCTAAGATGAGGAATTCATTTTCCATCTTTTCACTGGTCAGTGCTTATAGTGTGAAATGAGAACTTGGGGGTTTAAGAGGAAGGGACAGACAGTTTCTCTACCTGTCCAGAAGCAGCGGGTGAAGCATTTATCCAACTCAGCTACACAACCTGTCAAGTCCAAAATAGAGCTATCAGAGCCTACAGTACACTGAGCCACTGTCCTGCCCCATTCCTTGTGTGTATTCCTGCTGTGTAAGGTGCATCCTGAACCACCTCATCCTACCATGGACAATGGTCCTTCATGTGAGTGGGGCAGTTCCTCTCAACAGGATCCCACAGTAAGGTGGGGTCTCAGGACAGAGATGTGCTTTCCACCCATTCTGGCTGGCTCCCCCTCTCCAGCTGGTGAAGCCATGATCCATGCAGGAACTGGAAAAGCAACTTTGCTCCGTGCAGGCACCTTTCCCCCCCCAGCCCAGTGATAAGAGTACCTCTCTTCTTCTTCATGCCAGGTTGAGCATTACGTGGGTGTGAGTTCCTTATGAAACAACCCAATGGCTTTAAGGATCACAAAGTCTTTTCCGAAAGTTACTTTCACATTTCCCTGCTGCCAAGGCACTCACTGCCCAAACTCCTGTCAAACACCTAGGAGTGCAAGGAGGAGAGAGAAAGCCTAGGGCTGGTGCTCTGCTTACACCAGTTTTTAGCTGCCAGTGAAAGAGGTTTCTGCCAGGAAGCATAAGAGCAACGAAAACCTTGAGAGCAAAGTGCTTGGTTTGGCTCACCACGTCCTTGCAAGGGGGCAGCTGGGGATGCAGGGTTGCTTCCACAGAGTGCTCCATTTTGTTCCTCTGCTAAATTTTAAAAGGTCAACTAACAACAAAGAAGGGACTGGACAAATGAAGTAGTTCAGAACAGAAACCAGAGACTCTTTGCTCCCCTCCCTGAGCCACGATGTTCCCATGCATTTTGTTTGGCGACCAAGTTGACGGCCAGTGTGAAATGACTGTCTCATGGCCAGTGTGGAAAAAAAGTCTGCCTCATGCTAGTGGCAAATGCAGAACACACATGGCTCTTTATTCCATACATTAAGTAATTACTATTTCATGTTAATTAGAAAAATGTTTCCTTCCTCTTTCAGAATGATGAATGTGGGAGAAAGAAAAGATGCAAAAACCATCCTTGAAATGAGCAGATTTTAGAGAAGTTACCAATTCATAATAATATGACACAGGACATAATTCATACTTCACAACCCCCTGCTGTTACCTCTGCCTTTTGCAAACCAGGGTTGTGCAGCTCCCACCTTTTCCACAGCCATGCACTGCTACAGCCTCGGCAGATCCGCTGCCTGCTGTTCCAGCACAGGTAACGTGGGTGAAGGACACCCACTTCCCACACCACTGCCTGATGCCAGAGTACACCCCAGCATCTTCACATCCCCCATAACTTCTAGGCCCTGGAGCTTCTGGCACTCTGACATGAACATCTGGGCTGTGTTTCAGAAGTGTCCCTCCCACACCTATCACCAGCTCTTCAGAGTGTTGTCACACCAGTGATACCTTCCCTCTGCCTACAAGCTAAGCATCTGTAGCTTTTCAGATCCAAATCCAGCTTTTCCTTACTGAACCTCCACTTCCAGGCTGCCTGCTCTACCTTAACATGCCTCAATCTCAACCTAAAAGCTTTAGAAGCTATTGGGATTTTCTCCAAAGGTAGTTCTTAACCTTCCCTTCCCATTTCTCCTCTCACAGTGTCCACAGCTTTAGTCGACATTCAGACAGAAACATTTCCAGGGCAAAGATAGGGTCATGCCAGTCCCAGAAGATAACAGAAAGCATTCCTTCCTACTTCAAAATATGCCTGTTCATTTCATCTTAGGCTGTTACACTGCCAGTTTCAAAGGCTGCATGTGCATATCTTTCTAAAATCAATGGAGCCGTTTTTCTGCCAGAAGGTTTTCCCATCTCAGAGATGGACTGTCTAGATAATGTAGATTTGGGGTCTTTTTAAAAGTAATTTATTTTTGTTATCTGCACCCTAATTCCACCTACAACAGCAGCTTTCTCTGTCTAGGAGCCTGTCTGCATATAGCTGTGTGGGTTTTCAACATCACAGTAAACCTACAGTTGCATCTAGTGCTGCAAAGTCCTTCCCAGATATTCTTCTGCCTTGAAGAGGGCATTGAATCCCAGGCTTGAAAGTACCTGCATAAAGTGAACGGCAGCAGGAAAAATATCTAATCCAGCCCTATCATAAACTTGTCAACTTCAGAGAGAGCAGGAACAATGTTTGACTTTCTGGGAGGTTACATGAGGGGTAGGAGAAACTCTTGGTAACTTGTACTACTTCATTTTCCCTCTGATGTACTGCCCAGAGACAATTTTACTTTGATTAAATTAGAGCTAAATTGGGAGTGGAGTTCACATCATGAGCAAGGCCTGACCATGCTGGACATATTGCTGGCTGTTGGGATCATTTAGGAAACCCAAGTACATCATTCTCCATTCAAACCCCAAATATTTAGCTTTCAGTACCAGTGAGTTATGCAGGGTATGAAATAGCCAGTCAGCTGCCTGACCTTGGAAGAGACACCTCCCCAGGGCATTGATTTGAGCTCCTGGGAAGCTGCTGGGTTCAGATCAGGGTACTCTTCATCCCCCCACCTTCCAGGTCAGTGGCTAGGACCACTTAGGGGTGG
Source organism: Oreocharis arfaki (assembly GCA_013398015.1). Classification (NCBI taxonomy): domain Eukaryota; kingdom Metazoa; phylum Chordata; class Aves; order Passeriformes; family Paramythiidae; genus Oreocharis; species Oreocharis arfaki. The sequence goes on along the minus strand of VZRR01010270.1, from coordinate 75,039 downwards.
CTTCCCAGAGCAAAGGACCAACAAGGATAGTTTCAGGTCAAAATTTCAGGGCACAGTCTGGGCACGCACACTGCCAGCTGCTATGGAGGTCTGCTCTTCAGCCTCTCAGGGCAGCAGAAAATCAGTACTTGCCCATCCCATGGGCAAAAGCTCTTTGTTTCTCCTGATAAACCCTCGTCTCTGCAGAAACAGTGTTTGCTCTCAGATGTTGTGGATTGCTCAACAGGAGAGACTGAAATGCTCAGTGCCGAGAACAAGATAATTTTCCCATCTCTCCTGGGGTTGAATTTGCAACAGTAACCTCCTCACAGCACTTTGTGCTTCAGCTCTGTCTTTTCAGAAGACAGGATAAGGCTTGGCTCAACCCACAATCGAACTACAGTTTGCTTTCTTCTTTCTGCGCCTCTCTGGGTTTAACTTCTGGCCCTAGGCCCCCACAGGCAAAGTCCACCGAGTCAGTGCTCCTCACAGGAATTCACCTTGTTGCTATTGGCCTCTCCATCTCCATGAGTACTCTGAGTGCCTGCCGAGGGCGAAGCCCAGTGCCTGGGAAACTGGTGCCCAAGGAGCCCTGCTGCAGCTGCCACGGCCTCAGCATCCACTGCCCTGACAGGGATTTGGTTTTCTCTGCTGCACACCAAGGGAAAGGATTTCTTCTTCTGTACACCCAGCAATTCGACACGCTGGGCTGGCTATGGTAAAACAAGGAGCAGAGAGCACAAAATCTCGGATCTCCAGGAGATCCGTGAAGCCCAGCTCATCTGCTCCGGCTGCCTCGGCTTTGTGGCAGGAGCAGCAGCTGCCACCCCCGCCTGCCACGGGCTCCTAGAGGGTTACACATTCCATAAGGCTGGGCAAAAATCACAACTCCCTGGTTCCGTGCAGGCTCGCGCCCACGGAGTGTCGGCTCCTGTCAGCCAAGGGAGGGATGTAAAAATCCTGCAGCTGGTGTCCTCTGAGATCAGGAGGACTTTTTTTCCTCCTTCTGTGTAATTTCCCTTAATTACAGAAAAAGTGATCAGGACCCTTTCCTTGATGTAAAGCTGCAGGAAACCGAATTCAAGAGGCCCTTTACAGCTTCCTACTTAGCCAGCTTTATCTTGCTCAGCACTGCAGCCAGGGCTGCCCAAACCATTGCCAACCAGGAAAGCACAATAACAATGTCCCAGAAGCATCTGCTATTTATATGAAGGCAGACTTAACCGTGGTTAAATGAAGGTTACAGTGAAGGACAAGCAGAAAAAACTGGAGGAGGAGAGCAGAGGGACAGGAAAAGAAAAAGGCCTGCTCTGGCTTTAAATTTTCTTACAGAAAGGAATCAAAGTAAATCTTAAATCTTTTTGTGCAGTTAGAGGACCCCAGGGCATTTTGCTGTGCAGTGATTCAAGTCCTCCTCTATTCTCAGTCAAGCTCAAAGAGAAAAAGCCACAAGGGTGAGTGGCCGTGAACATGAAAAAGAAAAAACAGACTTTCACTGTTTTTTCACCCTATGATTCGTTTTTATGCAGGATGTTAGGAGCAGCCCACCCAAAAGCCTTTTATCTCAGGATAAAAGCTGGAAACAGGTACCTGTAATTAATTTGCATTCCAGAAGGGGAGAAGTTAACTTACCTGGCTTTTCTCCATGAGGCATTTCAAAGAGAAATCAATTTTGGATAAATGACCAAGTGCATTTTGCAGTGCTTGACCTGCAGTTACTTTTCAGGCCTCGCTGCTCTAGACACGGCTTTCACTTGTCCACTCGCTGATGTACTAAAGGAATATGCACAACAGCCCTCCTAGAAACCTGTATACCTTTCATGAGAATTGCTACAATGACCAAATGGACATTCCAAGAGCAGGGCTGCACTGCACAGGACACCTCATTCCACCCTGAAACAGGAGCAGACAGAGCTGCCTTTGATCCTGCCAAGTTAAGGTGGAAATCCACAGGTCCCTTGAATGCAGGCAGTACGCAGAACCACTGGCTCCATCCAAGAAGCAGAGCTGCTGAAGACATCAAGATACACTTCTTCCTCACTCCCTCCTTTTCTCTCCGTGGGGTGATGTTCAGAAATACCTCCATTTGGATTAGCCTGTATCTGCTCTCAGTGTGAGACACCTCAGATGAAATTCATCTTGCCTACCTAAAGACATTTGCATGGGAAATATCATCAGAGTCCCCTTTAAACTGACTAGAGTCCAATCTATACGATTTAATCTACTTTAGGGTGAGATAAATCCTCTCTGGGCTCCAACGATTACATTTTCTTAATCTTCAAGGGCAGCTGAGAGAAGCAGCTCAGGTGCAAATGACCACATCACACACTCCTAAATTTTGAGGATGATGAATACTACCTGGAGACCTGCCTCCTGAAACTTGGTGGGGCCACATAAACAGCTCAAGTCACAACATGAACACTAATGGACTGTAAAAACTCATGGACTCCCCCCAGCCCACCAAGCCTGGAGCTGGTATTGGTACCATCAAAGTATTGGTCCCAAGGATTCAGCAAGTCAGGGCACTCTTGGAACCTCAGCCAGAAAATGTCACAACCCACATCCAAGCTGAGTACCCCCAGCCCTGCCAGCTCCTCCTGCCCTCAGACAGCCTCCAGGCTTTGCAATCAGTCGTGGCTCTAAAGCCCCATCAACTAAAACATGCTCTATGCCAGATGGGGGAAAAGCTGGACTCACAGGCAACTCACACCTCGGTGCCTCCAATCTCCCAGCAGTTTTCTTGCCAGCTCTGCACTTGTAGCAGTGCAAAGTCCAGGTGGTTACAGAGCTCCTTCCTTAGGAGCTCCCACACTGAAGGATTCCTGGGTTAGGCTGCTCTTCCTTCTACCAGAGCAGAGAAACACAGGAGAAGAGGAAAATAAGGCAGATTTCCTTAAGGTCACAGAGGTGGTTGACAGGTAAGGTTTAGCTCCCCTCCATAAGTAATCCTGCATATATCTCTGCCTTGCTGGAAAAGTGTAACATGCAGTTTCAGACACTTATTTCCAGGCAGAGCATGTGCCAGATGCCAGGTTAAGTGGCCGTGGGCACAGGAAGGGCTGAATCACCAAGAGAGGCTAAAGGAGAGCCAAACGATAGAACAACTCTTAGTTTTGAAGTGCTGGTTTCAAAATTATTTTCTGACAAAGTGAATTTGCTTTCTTCTTCTAGTTAGAAATGTTTTGTGAAAGTCTTTTTTCATTTGCTCTGACTGCTTCTCCACTACCAACACATACGCCTCATCCCGTTTTTGTCCGTTTTTTTCCTCATATGGGAATAAGGATGACGCAACTGCAAACAGTAAGTACCTTACATGGTGACTGTGTACATCCAGCTGAAAGAGTTTTCACATTTTTGTTTTCCTCTTCAAGATATTTGAGAAAAAGAACACCTTCTAAAGAGCTTATTCTCAACCCTGTATCTAATGACACAGGCAAAGCCTTGTATCAGCCAGGCACTGCCTATGCAGTGACCTGCAGTGGCAGCTGGCAGCACAGGAATAAAGAGTCAGGTATTTAGGCACTGTGCTCATTAGCTGTTAACCAGATAGAGAAGTGTCAAGATACTCCCAAGCTACTTCTGTCCCACCAACCACCAACACGTAATTGGATAAAACAGGAGCACCCACTTGGAGGCCAGCACAGGATAGCAGTACTACCATATAATCCAGACCTCTGCCACTGAGCAGTTTTGCGGCAAGTGATTCTGCCTCAGGCTGTTCTAGCACAGCAGAAAATCCCATAATTCATATATTTCATGTGGAGCCATTATAGCTCATCAGCTACTTATCAGAGGGGCTCTGCTAGAGTTAACTTCTTCTGCTAAAATTCCCATAATAGGCAGATACAGGGGCTTGTGGCATCTCTTCTACAGCAAATCAAAATCTTTGGAGCAACCCATCTGATCCATATAAGTTATTCACAAGTAGTAACTTCAGCAGAAAAGAACCAACCTCTACTTCCAGGCAACAGAGCATAAAATCTCCATGCCCTGTGATCATTGCTCAGTTTCTCATCCTGTAAAAACTGATCAAGTAGAAAAGTGAAATTCAATGTTTCCTACATGAATGCATCCATGGCTTCCCAGGACGACATTGTATGACAAGCAGCTAGGAGGCCGTTTAAGCTCTTCCTCAGCAATGCTGCTTTTCCAAGGGCACAATGAAGGCACAAGCCTTACACACACAAAAGCCACAGCTGTGGCTCCATCACCAGCTGATATCTATTTTTAAAGCTCTCTCCATGCACACAGCAGTGAGTCTACCAGGCTGATTTGTCTCTAGCCCTTGCGCTTTAGGTAAAAACAAATAATACCTTTTGCACAAGTAGGAACAAATTAGCTCTTCACAGCTTCCTTACACAGGTGAAATCAACTACAGGAGGGTGGGACAGTCTCACACCTGCTGGCTGCAGCTCAAAGCCCAGGGACAGAGCCCAGCTCTGATCTCTGCTGGTCCTGCTCAGTGTGCAGAGCATCCCAGGCAGGAAAAGCTGCCATCTCCTTCCATGCTCTGCACTGAATGCTGGCTTCTTACTGACTGTTCATAGCAGTAAATATGACAGCTGTCTATGAAACAAAGGAAGGGTTTTCTTCATTCTTGGCTTTTGAGACTTTTTTAGTTGAAGAGATATGCGTGCATTTCAATGAGCATTTCTAGCTATCAGCCTGACAACATTTAAGAAAGTAAGAACTTCCAGGTGGGTCAGGCCATGGAGCACACAGCCCCATATTCTATTTCTGAAGGGGCAGGTGGGTCTGCTCAGGGTACATTCACAAGGCGACTCTCCCTAGTGCTCACAATCATTGGATATCAGATGTTAGGAAACACCACATCGACCAAAACTCTCACTATCCTATGAACTTGGGATTTCCCCTTGGAAGTATCCATTAATTGGTATCTGCAGGTTCACAACCTTATCTTTGTGACATCCTGTGGCAGATTGCAGGTTTTCATTACCTGCTGTGTGTTTATCTACACGTGGGACATCCCAAGAAATCTGTTGCTGCAGCCACCATGGAAGCGCTTGGTGATCCCAGAAAAGACACTGCTCCTGTCACGTACCTGTACCTTGAAACAGTGCTCTTAGTCTGCTCTGTGTCCTTCTCAGAGAGGGCAGCATGCACTGAACCTACCAGCCCCACACTCCCCTCATCCTTGCACACTTTCTTCCTTTCCCCAGGACAGGCTCACCCTGCTGTCCATCACAATTACTTTCGAAACACCCTCTCGTCCTGCTTAAAGTGTTGATGACGAGCGCGTATCACCTAACATGAACTGAGAGCAAGGTTCTTGGAGAAGGGAGAAAACACAGTGTGACTGAAGTACTTCCTGGTTTTGTGGACGGATCCTGGCTCGTCAGCCTCGGGTTGGAGTCTGGACAAGGGAAAAATAGAAGGCCCATCTTTTTTAGCACTTGAACACCACACGTACAAAAGGTTGGCTTCAGCTGTTCCTCCTGCTGGCCACAGGGCAGAGGCTTCTTCCTCCAGTCCAGGCTCCTGCAGGATGGGGGGGTGGCCACAGCTGCAGTAGTCCAGTGCATTGGCAAGCACCTCCTTTCCAGTGGCATTTACACTCCCCATGGAGCTACCTGCTGCCAGGCAGAGGAGTGATGTAAGAGCCAGTGCCACCCTCAGCCTTGCTTGGGTGTTACAGACAGCCCAAATCTTAATCCCAGCATTTCATCTCAGTTTTGACTTTGACAGTCTCACAAGCACTAGAGATCACTAACACGAGAGCAGCAGCCCTCCAGACCCAAACAGATGAAGACTCCTCAGGCACACACCTGCACAGCTGGAATAGGCCTGAATTTCCCTGGCAAGCCACAGGGACTGAAAAAAAAAAAAAATTCTTGTTTGTTTTTAATGCCAGCAACCCTCTAAGTGTAAATGTTAGATTTGGGGGGACTCACTGTACATCTTGAGTAATAAATGAGGGACTCAAAAGGGGAAAACAGGTTTCTCCAAAGCCCTGTGCAACAAAGTACTTCCTCCTTCCTTAGCCTGAATACAGTCATTAGCAGTGTAACTCAGCAAGGTTACATAGGCTCCCACTACATCTCTATCCCCTAGCTTTTCTCAAGGATTTTGGTCTTTAATGTGAGGAAAAATGTTACACAGGCTCTCTGTCCCCAAGTCTAATATTAATATTGTGCTATTAATATTATATTTTATATTAATATTAGACTACTATTGGACTAATACTAATATTAGACCTTGGGAGAAGGTTTTAAAGTAAGCTGATCGTGAGCCCTTGTTTCACCTACTCAGTAACTAGTAGGATTTAGACCAGCTTTGATGGGATGGAATTTCACCTCACGTCTCTGCAGTGAAACTGTGAGAAGCATGAGGATGAGTTAAGAAAAGCAGACCTCTCTTGGCATTTTTGAGACCTCCCTTTTCGAAGCAGATAGTTTTGAGGTCACTTTTCTTTACAAAATGAAGCAACGCACGAGTGCCCCTAGACACAAGGCCCCACGCTTTCCCACAGCTTTTTTGGCATGCAGCATACCGCCAAACAGGAGCCCGGCTCAAGTCCTACGAGGAGCTTCCCTTGTCTTTCCCAAACCCACTAAATAACAGCAGAATTACTATTAAATAAATAAATAAATAAATAAATAAATAAACAAAGCAACAGCACGGGCAAAGGAGCTCAGCAGCATCGGCCCTGCCAGGAGAGCCCATCCCCAAAGCCTGGCGGCCCGTGCCATCTAGTGGCGACAGCCAGTCCCAACGTGCCCTTCCCACCCAAACTGGATACTAAAAGCCTCCAGGATTTTACTATCTATTTCTTTATTTGGTATTTCAGACTGGACCTGCGCAGCGGCCGGTCCAGGGATAAGCATTTCCCACTACCCATGCTGTCACTCCACGGTTCAGGAGAAAGGCGAGAAAATCCTGGGAGAAGAGACAAGGAAAAGCAAAATCAAGTCTACCCTCAGTATATGAATCTCGGAAAATGTAAAACTAAGGCTGCTATAAGTGTCACTGCTAGTACTTCAGTGTCACAACTGTTAAATGAACGTCATGATTTTGCCCAGAGAAGCTTTGGCTGCCCTATCCTTGAAAATGTTGGGTTGGATGGTGCTTCCAGCAACCCTATCTAGCGGAAAGTATCCCTGCCCATGTCAGGGAGGGTTGGAACTAGACGACCTTTAGGGTCCCTTCCAGCCCAAACCATCCTGTGATTCTATGACTTAGGAAAATAAAGAGACAAACACAAATTCAGTAAAAGACCTGCAAATCAGACCCTCAAAGTGAAATTCACAGTTCCCAGCCTTGGCACGGCTGCTTGGCTGGCCTGGAAGAAAGATGAGCATTTCCCCACATGGCAGTAGTACCCATGCTGGTTCTTGTTTGCCAATGTGTCCCCAGCCCACTGACACCAGAAGTTGATCAGACTGGTTCTGTTCTTGGAAAACCAAAAATTAAGTTGTGCCAGGACCAGAACTCACAGCAGATGCAGTGCCACTCAGCCACCAACCCAAGAGGGCTTGAGGGGGTTATCAGCACTGCAGAGATGCTGCAGACGTGGCAGGTCTGAGGTAAGCACATCCTCTGCCTACGCCTTGCAGACACCCAAGGTCAGCCCCCTTACAACCACCCAGGTCACCTGGCAGCATCTCCTGCTTCTTCTGAGGATGTTCTCAAAGCAGGGTCTATCCAGAACTTGAGGGGAGCAACTCTTTATGTTTCTAAAAACTGAGACCACTCATGTTGGATACAAGTGGTGTGCAAGAGACAGATTTTGATGCATTCCACCATGGCAAGGAAATTGCCTAACATTTTTTAACACGGAAAAGGCTAGCAGCTGATCATCTAGCATCAAAAGACTCATTTGCCACAGGAACTGCAATTAACCTAAAATAAGCAAGAAGTTCTCAAAAAGACAGAAGGCTCCTGATGAAGTCCTTAAATAAGAAGGAACAGGGCACTGTGCTATGAAGTAAAAGACTCACTTCAACAAAAATTCAGTGTTGACACAGCCTCAGTCATTCAACTTAGCACACACTAGTAGCAAAACCTGCTTCGAGCTACAGCCTGTGTTGCTTGTGAACAAACAAATTTGCTGGCAGAAGGCTTTCAACCCCCCATAAAAGATGTTAAAATACTCTAGTGCAGAGGAGAGGAAATTGGTATGACATAGAGCAAGGCATTCTCCTTTGCAGTGTTCTGAGGAAGACACAGGTTACATGTAACTTCTCATTCTGAAACTTCACTGTTACCTGCATAGAAGGCTGGATGGTTTAACAGACTGCAGACTCAGTCAGCTGCCTGAATTGTTCAGCAAACCCAGACCCAGGGAGAAGGATTCACAGGCAAGTACCTCTCAGGCCACAGCTCCCACCTCTTCTTCCTACCCTTCTCAGTTAAAGTACACTGCCAGCATTTGGGACAAGTCACGGTGGCAGTACACACAAAACATGCCAGCAGAGGCAGGTACACCACAAATAGTATGTGTACAATACTTGGACAATGACCCCAGAGTGGCCACATTATGGCCCCATCCCATATTTCCCTACATATGACAGTCTCTCAGCTACCAAAATCAAAGGAACATTTGTGCTACTCATTTCCCACTGTGGAAACTGAAAAGCCCTGTGAATAGAAACATACGGAAAATAAAGCCCGAGATGTACTTGATCGCCATGTCCCCCTTTGTGAAAATAAGGACATTAGCCTTGGTTTGATTTCTACTGATAAGAGGTCTCCTGCCTCTAAGAGACTTCTGCCCCACATTTACACAGCTCTGCCCCCTCCAAAGGTGACTGCACCCTCAGACATCAACACTGGTTGGTTCTTCTGTTGACTCCATAACGCTGCGTTGTCCACCCACAGGTCCACCTTGCCATTCCTTTGCCTGAAGAAGAGTCCAACACTGCTACACATCAACATCAGCCCTAGACCAGATGAGACCCTTCTTCCAGGCTCTATGAACCAGTGCCGAAGTCTCCCTTCCATCCAGCTTTCAGAGATGACACTGATTACAAACAGCCACAGATGATCAAAACGTAAGAGCTTCTGGTTGACATGAAGAATGCAGCAATATTCATGTCTTAGACATTTAACATAAACCCCAGCATATTCACACTGCCAACTTCCAGCCTGGTCACAGATTAAAAATGTTCATATGACCCAAACAAGAGGTAACACTGCTTGTATTTTACAAAGATTGTGTATTTTAATTACACAGAATCAAGGCCACAGGAGACCCCTGATAGCACAGGAGAGCCCATAGGGAAGGCATGGTACCAGTTAAGACAGCTTTTGGTGGAACCTGGGGCAAACTTGCACAATGGCACCTTTATTCGTCCCACTGGAACAGACCACAAAGTGGTTCCTTGGGATCAGCACCAAAGCAGAAAAGCAAGCACGTGTTTCACAAGCACCTGACACCAGTTGCCCATCACTAATTGTTCCCACTTATACTAGCCCCCAACACACACCACCATGTACAAATCCAGCTTCCTGAGGTGAAAAGACCCAGGTACTTAAGTCACATAACACCAGGACATCTTGCTGCACTCCATTAGTAGCTCGTTTTTACAAGTGAGAAAAGTAGGACAACAGCAAAACAGTCTGTTCTCTCAAAGTATTTCAGGTTTTTCTTCAAAATCTTCTTTTAATGTCTGATTATTAAATAAAATAACCCAGGATACAATGTATGCATTTTACTTAACAGAAGCAGTATGAGATGAATCATGTTCTCATTTCCTTCTCCTGTACATCTCCATTTCCAAAATAAAAACTTCCTACTTCACCAAGAAACTTATTTTAGAAAAACTAGTCTACAACCAATCTTAGAAGTATCAAGAAAAGCAGAGTGGGGAGGTGGTTTGATTTTTTGGGGTCTGTTATTTGTTTTGGGTTTTTTAGTTGCTAAAATGAAATTACAACTTTCAAGGTATAAGGCAGAAAAAACATCTTTACTAGCAACTGCTCTAGAAGAGATACACTAACCTGCCCTTTACAATGAAGTCATCTGCAGGTATTACACCAGCTAGAATGTGACTTTTGACAAGTCCTCTTTTGTAATGTTTCACGCTCAAACAAGCAGTCTAATTCTACAGACAAAATCCCATTTAAAAAAACCAGTCAGAAAATCACTCAGGTTGAATATTCGTATTAAGTCTGGTTACTTTATTTTTCATCTCTGCAGTCAGTTAAAAGAACAGTTAATGATGAAAACAGACAACCACAGAAGCTTTAGGTACAGTTTCGTAACACTGAAGAAGCAAATGACCACACTGAACACATTCTTTATGCTGGTCATTTCCAAACGAAACAGAAGGACATACACAGGTCTAGTTCAGTGTAAAACCTGATATTAAGCAGCAAGGTGACCACAAATTGCAGCACTGTCACATACAACACAGGAAATTACTGGTTATTCAAAGTTACACAGCCCCTGCAACAAAGATGATACGACTATATTTAAAATAAGAACCCAAAATACATTCAAGATAACGGCTGCAACAATAAGGCAATAGTTTTAAAAATAGATCCCACTAAACAAAACAAGACCGACTGTGTAACCTGTTGCCTTCATAAAGTTTCAGACCTGGATGGGTCAATTCAAAGTTAAGTGCTTACCCACCCCTAAAGTTTCAGAAGGACATTGGTAAGAACACCTGAAGACATGAGTATATTGGACTGCCAGCAATCACAACCCAGGTCTTACTGCAAGTACGCATCCCACACACACAGCTTCGCTCTTAGGCGCTTGCATGAAGTGCCCTGTGCGAAGATTTCACTACAGTTTCCTTCAAGAAAAATTACACATTGACAGAAGACATCAGCATTCCAAAATTCTTCCAAACCACATTATATAATATACCCTTGGCCTGCTACTAGTAAGATCATTAAAGCTATACACTAGGCAGACAGCGTTATTGGCAGCTATGTCACAACAACATTAAAAAATTAGCATCAGCTGTTTTAAAAAGAAAGAGATCAAAAACGAGGAGTGAAATGTACACCTACAGACAGCAAGGAGGGGAGAAGGAAGTTGTTTGGCTAGAGCAGATGAGCTACCCAGAGGTTCCACATCCATCTTATTGCATATTTTATCAGTGTCTGCACTCAAAGCCACACGGATTTCTCCTTCATTATCTCGCTCCAGAGTCTTCAGCACCTTCAGAGCTACCCTGAACTAGCTATGCATATTGCCATAACTTCACAGCTCCTAGAAGCAGGGATTATGTTACTGTTTCTTAACCAGGGACACCACAGGCATCAACCTTTTGCTGTCTTCTGTGCACTAAAGTCTAGGTAAAGTGAAGTGTAGCGGAGTGTCAATACCCTATGTCAGTACAGAATAAGTATCTTTATTTGTAAGCCTATATCAGCAAAGCTTAAGACAAAGATGCTACCTTCTTGAGAAAAATGTACCAGTACTTGATTAGCACTGCTAGACTGGAAGTCTCACCATGTGACAAGACAGAAGCACACAAGAAAATCGTGACATTAAGTTGTGTGAGGCAAACTGAAAGCAGCAGGGAATAGAATCTGATTGCTTTCGCTCAGTTTGAATAAATGGGAATTTTACTAATTAAAAAAAAAATAAAAGAAAAAAACAATCAACCATCATTAGGCATTCCCTTGCCAGCACACAGGACAGAGGAGGAGACTATGAGTATTTCAACATGTGTTTACATGATATGTGCATAGCACTGCCTAATCATGCTTCAAAATGTAACCTTATGCTTAATACATACATGCTAGCAAATAAAACAAAGTCTTTTAGACTCCAAAGGAAAGTCAGGGCTGATCTTATGTATTTTAATACTGAAACAACCAAACAATTTTAAGAAGTGAATGCCCCTCACTGGATTTTGAACACTATTCACAGCTGACAAATTAAAACATAAAGGCACTGAATGAGTGCTCTTTTCCCAGATGTAGGCCTACTTGATGAAAAACCTAAATGCTGCTGCTTTCAGCCATATAATTGAACCAAACCACAATTTGGAAGCCATAGGTTTATACTTCCTTACAGCTGAAAATACAAGACCAATTTTATAGTCCTGATTACGTTTTTATACATGGAACAATGATCCAAACACTACCACATATCCAAACTTCGAGAGAAAACTGAAGCTGTTCAAGATGACACCTGTTGGTAGTTCTCTCTCATACACACATCAGAGGTGGTACATGCATGTTTCTCCTCTTGCCAAAATCTCATGCATCAATCTTCAGAGCTGCTTGATAAACAGAAGTGGAGCTCTTCATTCCGAAGTGCAACGTCAGAATAGCTGTGTAACTCATTCTCAGAGAAAACCGGAGCAACTGTTGATTACTGGTAAAAATCCCTAAGTCCTCCAGCAAACACGAGGTACTGAACTCTCTGCTGGAACACTGTCAGAGTGTCCCAGCGACACCTGACAAACTCATAAGAGAGCCTGAACTGCTTCCAGGAAAACAGTTATGTCAGATACCAAATACCTGATGTAAAGGTGTACAAGGAGAGCTAGAGAAGTGCTTAGTACCCAAATACCAAAGATGTCACTTCAGAATACTAAACATTGAGTAGTGCATAATCCAGGCACCTTCCCATCTCCAACACAGGTTGCACTTGGAGTAAAAGGTTCAGGAAAAACATTCAGAAGCCTAGCAGGACTGTTTAACCTGTAACCCTTCTAATACACAAAACCCAAGAAAACAGGCCTTGCCACCCAATTGCTTTCTTTACATCTCCTTCTTTTTTAAAAAAGAGGAGAAAATAAAAACCTCCAAATCATGTGCATCTAATATGATTTTTCATATTTCCTTTATACTTTTTATATGTACAAGAACTTAACTAAAATCTCACTTTAGAATACATTCTAAAGCAGGATATTCTTTCAACTGATTTTTAAATTCACGTACTCTGTCATGGTTGAAAAAATATATATATTCATATACAGCTAAGGAAATAAAACTCAATTTCACTATATGTAGTTACAGTGCTTTAAAGAAAAAATAATTTATAAACTATTTCAAGTCTGAAGTGTTTACTATGTTCAGACTAACGCAAAGGCTAAGCCTATGGTCCAGGACCTGTTCTTCATCTGCATGCTGAGACAGGAGATACAGGAGCTCAGCATTTTTGTGATGGAGATTTCTCTCCACCCCTCCATTCTTCCAGTATTCTATGACTTGCTGCTGAAGCTCTCCCTGAACCTCTACTGCAGCAGCATCATCCATCGGCAGCTCAGAAGTAAAGGTCCACAGGGATCAATGTTACCTCCCAGGTCAGTTTCTCAGTAAGATCACACCACTGAAGGACACAGTGCAGAGGTGTTAACCATTGACAGTTACTCAGTAGTTCAACGGAGTACTTTAAGTCGTGTCTTCTGTAGGTGCCCTTCGCTGCCGGGCCGATTTCTGTCTCGCTCTCTGAGGCGAGGGCGGAGTTTCCTGTTCAGCTTCAGTTTCTGAAGGCTCGTTGTCTCCCTGCTGGGACCCCGTATCACCTATCAATTCTCTCAGGAATTTGAATTTAGACAAAAACAATTGCCAGACCACATACCATCCTGCAGGAGAGAGAAGAAAGGTGCTGCTTAGTTACTTCATACAAATCGACAGTCAGCTCTCAGGCAAAGTACATCACAAAACGGAAGAAAAATTTGATCAGCTCCCATCCTCTATTTGCCAATCCCAACAGCCCTCCACAACACATCCACTCCTCTTTACAGTCCTATAAGTACCAATTCAACTTCATAAAGTTCATCCTCATCCAGAAGCAACATTTAAGCTCCAGCCACAGCAAGTAGCTGGGTGATCACCATCACACAGATACAGGTCTTAATTGTCAGGAGGAAAGAAGTCCTATGGTTACATCTCAAATAAGGACTCTGGAATCATTACACAGGCACTGTGAAAAGATTGCACTAGAATTTCTACCCTCACTCAGAGAACACTCACTTTATTTTAGAAACCACATTTTAAAAGTTGCACTACATAATCACTACTAAGCACACTTGTTCAGATCTTCAAATTAATACCATATATTATAATAAATCCTATTCTGAAACAGACAAAGTCTTCCTTATGTTCGCTAAAAGACCACATACCCCAAAATTAAGGAGGTCCCTCACCATGCCCAAATCCCACTAAAGTAAAATTAACATTCTGTGGTAAATTTATGTTCGGCTCTATCGCTAAAATACTCTAGGTCCCAAAATTACGCAAGTAAAGAGCTGCAATGACCACATTTCTAGAAACTCTTGAAAAATACTTAAGAGCCACCTACTCCTCCTCCTCCTCTCTCTTGTCTAAGTGTTTCTGTAACAGGTAGCCAAAATAACTTTAAAATGCAGATATAAATATATCTAAACCTAAGCCAGAATCTTCATTTTAAAAGAGCCCACCAAACAGGAATACAACTTCTCTGTGAAATACAGTTAAGTGGAGCAAAATTTAAACAGCTCTTTGAAAACAAGTGCTATACAACCATCGTTTGCAACACCAACATCCACCTGGCCTGCACAGAGCTATATATTAATAGTCCCATTCTCTCTTCAGAAGGTCTGGTCAGCTATTCAAGCCTATACTGCTGACCTATTCAGATATTAGGAGCCCTATTTTACAGAGCTAGGGAAAACTGTCCTCCCAATTACACAGCTGCCAGCAGAAGCAGACTTCTGAGGATGGATAACAGGATATTAGAAAGGGGGGAGAACAACTAATAAATAAATAACACTTATATAACCACAGCAACTCTGTATTTCTTCCTCTTCTGTAATCAGAGTCAATATGGGCAATCCACTGCTTATTACAAAGACGAGATCCCACCTTCCTCCTCCTTCCTGGAATACTTTCCATATTCTGCAGTTTTTAAAATTTCAGTAACTTCTCTGCTCCTGAGGAAAGTTGAAGGAAAGCTTTTATATGACAACCTTTTATGATCTAAATTAATTCCTAGTGCCTACACAAGTATTTCCTTTCCCATGAATACCTAAACCCTTAAATGACTTGTGATTAAATTGAATCTGATGTCCCGCAAATACATTACATTCCCTTGCACCTAAAAAAAAATGGATGGTAGATGCCTGGGTTTGGCTTCTCTTTTCTTTCAGAACTAGAAGTAAAAATTGAGGTAGCAGCTCTTTGAAAGTTGCTTCCACTGAAAGGTATTTCAGGTCTCCGAGACCTTCAATGCTTTGTGCATTCTGGAGACCTTTAATCAATTCATTTTTCTTATAGTTCTAAAAATCATTAGAAATAATTAAATTTCCAAAAGCTATGCTCATTTCTAGTTCACAAGGAAAAATGTGCATGAAATATTTCAAGTAAATACGGGACACTTGCAAGAAAGCACGGAATATTACAAGGTGTTTAAAAATGTCTTCAACTCCCCAATTTGTTGACAAAGTTTGAGACACTTGAGTTAGAAGTACATGAGAAGTACATTTTATTAAATTCATTTAAACACATGGTGTGGGAACTCTCAGCCACAAATATTTTCTTGGGGTTGCATTTTATTTGGCTGATTAAAATCCTCACCTACAAAGTGAATTATCGAGAGAGGCATTACTTCCAGAGGAGGGAGGGAGAAGGATGAGCCAAAAATATTCAGGGCATTCCCAGAAGAGTTTTAGGGCACTTTACAGAAGCATGACTTGAGTATATTTGGTGTAAATAAATACGCCATTAAAGCAGGTATTTTAACTTAAGCTAAATAAAGTGAACCACATGCTTCCTCTATCACTGCAAACAGGCTACTTAACACCAAGAATAATCACAGGGTGTGTGTTGGGGAAATACTAAAGAACGTATAAAGTTCAATCACACTCTCAAGAAAAACAGCACTAATTTCTTTTCAGTGTTTGGTCTGAGTTAGAGAGCAGAGCAGAATGGTCTAAGTATCCAAAATCCCAAGTACCATACACAGATTTTGTAGTCTCTAGCTCCAGACTACAAACAAGACACTGTAAATAATCAGCCAACAAGACTGGTTCTAGCAGCCAAACAAACAGACCAGTGGTAACAGGCAGGTGAAACAAACCACTGTGCAGCGGGTTGAAAAGAAAATTACAACAGGCTTAGCCAAAGATAACAGTGGGAGGGCAACCAGGCTTGAAAACTAGAATTTCAAAAACCTCGCAAGGTCTCCTAGCCTGTACCAGAGACCTTCAGGTACAAAGTCATCAAAGTAGAAAGATTTCTTTCTTTCACTTGCTTTAGTCACCTTGCCAACTTGGACNAAAAAAAAAACAACCAAAAAAACAACAAAAACAACCCAAAACAAACACACTTGTCTGAATCAAGTTAAGACTGCCTCTTCAGCTGAGCCTCCCTGTCACCTCACTCTTACTAAATAAATAAGAATTTCCTTGGAAATAACCAGACTACTGAAGAACAAGCCATTCTGGGTAAGAAAAAATCTCTCCAGCAACAATATCAACTAAATACATCATTAAATAAAACCATACACACAGACACAAAGCCTGAAGGCAGCTTCACAGTACTAAGTTACCTCTGAATCAGAAGACAATGAATTATTCTATTAATTTCTCATTCTCTTAAGAACACTGCAAAATGGTAACACCCGGCACTGTGCCATATTGAAGAACTCCAAGTTACATAGCAGTGTATTTTAAAAAAGAAAATAATTGTGAACTAATTTAAAACATACACACACAAAAAAGGGGAAATAGACATTGCATTCTTGTCTGTATGTGGCTCAGCTTAGCTCTGCAGGCTTTTTGCTGTAGAGCTCTTTCTGGACAGGTAACTGACACCATTGGTTTGCATCTCTAACACTTCCACTTTGTTCAGGCAAGCTGCTCTCTAAGAAGTCTTACTGGTTTAGCTTCACCACACACAAAACATTTGACTATAATCAGTCTTTCAGTGCTTGCTTTATTTTCTTTAGCTATTTGATTTACCTTTTAAAATCATCCTCAGCTTGATTGAGCCTGTGGAAGCCAAACAGCACACCCACAACACGCCTTCAGCAAACAAGCAGTGATGACACGCAGACTATAACGCATAACATTTCTACACTAACTGGTGAAAGAAGTTGCCTCTCAAAGCAGTAAGCCAGACTAAACACACATCAGCACAGTGCAAAGCAGGGGATCCAGCTCTTGATGTAGCAGATACTTGAATCCAGTGTTGCAAAATCTAATCTACCAGTGTTTTGCAGCAAGGCAAAACAGCAGCTCCCAGCCTTGCAGAGTTTAGTACGCACTAAAAACTGGGAGCCACCATCTCACTTAAAAATGACACAGCCAGATGCCATGCAAAGACATTTAAGCCACATTTGGTACTGTGCCACTAGTATGTCAACCCCGCTTTTATAAATCACGATGCAATGTATTTGTGAAGATGGGACTGCGAGTCCTTCGACTAACTCATAGCAGATCAATGTAACATCCGTGCAATTCAGATGTTAAACAGATTTTATGATTTGACTAGACTTCACTAAAACTAGTTTTTCTGTTACTTCCCACACCACCTCTTGATTCTTCGTAAAGGAGAGAGAAACAGTGATCCAACTACAGTGTTACTCCCACTCCAAAAGTGAGGGATAACAAGTCTCAGACCCATCTACTTCATTCACCTTTCACTGGCTTGTATGCAACAGTTAACAAAGTTTTCTTTATTGGAGCACATTTTCCTCTTCTATCTGAATCAGGAAAAGCAAACAGAAGAAAAACCCCAGGGTTAATATGGAGTGCTGGGGGAAAGCAACTTGATTTTTCTTACATGAAATACAATACTTAAGAGCCACCGAAGGACGGTGATGCAGTAACTGCACAGCACAGAGAAGACTTGGCCTCCAGTTCTGACCCTGCTGTGGAATTCCTGTGCAGTCTTGTAAGATCATTTTACTTCTGTGTCCCTACTGATTTGAAAATAGGATGCTATCACACCAGAACATGGGAACTAATTTAGAACTGCGGTATCACCATGGTGAATGTTGTTTATATTCAAATGCTGAAGTGTCCATCACAGAAAATCCTAAGTAGCTACAAATGTAGCAAAAAAATGAGCATGGAGCTCGAGATGCTAATCTGAGATTTGGGAGAACAGAGTTCTACTCCAAGCTCTGTGTCAGATAACTTCTGCAACCATGCACAAGTCGTTTCAACCACATCTCTGAAACAGTGCAGCACTAGCATACTGCCCTATGGAGGATAGCTTTGCTATGGGTAGGATCAGACTGAAGGAAGCACTGGGATAACAGAGGACATCAGGTGACATGGTGCTTGGCTCTGCACAGCTCCTTAAACCTGCTCCCATTTAATGCAACACTACCACTTGCTGCTTGCTGACTGAGCAAAAGGAAACTTGCTCTCTTCTCATCTCCCATTTATAACAGTTTCAAAACTCAACTTCAAATTAAAGGATGTTTTCGCTTTATAAGTGGTCTAATCAAGCATGACTTTCCTCATCTGCTGAGGTATTTCACAAGAATCACTCATTGAAGATAGTTACAAAATTGCTTAAACAAAGCATTAAAGAAAAGTTATTCAGGCAGAATTTAGCGCTGAAATGTTTTCCCATCTGCAACTGAATTCAGACTTCTGAAGTAAACCACACATTCATTTCAGCACTTAGAGTTACATGATTTTTATTTTAAGGTTGTATCTCTCAAACCGCATTTCATCAGCCTCTTTTGCCAAATGAGATGAACACTTCCATCTGTTCTAGTGAAGGCACTTTGGCAATTTCACTTGGCTCCATGCATTACTACTCTGGGAAAATAAAACAAATACACAGAGGTAAGCACTACTAGAGTTCACCTTGGCTGATACTTTATTTCATCCTTGACTATGCACAAGTTCCTCCCATCTCAGATGTACATGGAATACACAAAAGCAGCAATAAGACCATCAGAAAAAGAAAATCAGAAAAAAACCCCCACAAACAAGTGGAATAACTTGTTTTTCAGAAAAAATAAAAAGTGGAAGGAAGTTATCTTAGTCCCACTTTAAAAAAAGCAACTGAAAATTTGCTGTGTTTACAGTACCTCAATGGTTTCTATGTCAGATGTGATCAGTTTACAAATGCTAGCTGCAAGCCTCCCATGCTTCCCAAGTAATTCAGATTAACACAGAAAGTAGCAGTTGCCAGCATCCAGACATGTTTAAAAGACAAGGAAATCAGGTCATTTATTCAAAGTACATTTATAGCCATAAATGCCTAATTCACATTGCTGAAGAACCAGTCAAAGTAACTTCTGATAATTTGTGCTCTGAATTTTGTCTTTTCACTTTGAAAAAAATGGTAAAGTGAATGTTTTTCTCATTATTTAAGTTTTGATAGCACTTATCATACCATATGTGGATGGGCAGCAGAAAGCCACATGATCCTAGGATGTGTCCTGGATATTTAAGTTTATTACTCTCTGCAGGCAATCACACCATGAATCCTTTTATGAGCCACTCAAAATCCCAGTCCCAGCTCTTTATGCTCTTGACCTTGTAAGTTCCTCTCATAAGGCTGTTTCAATACCTCTTGTCAGACGGCTGGAAAACATTCTCATCATCAGATCCAGCTTACTCCAGATTATATCCAGCCCTTCTTATGTCAGATTTGTCCATTAATTTGTATGTCTCACTGGCTGGCATTTACTCGTATCCTGTCACACACAGCACTTGGGCAGTTCCTTCTCCACCTTCTCACCTACAGGTCTCTATTCTTTACAGCCCTACTAGGGACTGGGAAACTGCCTATCACCAGCACAGATAAACAGTTAAATTCAAAGTAGCCTGTACTCAGCTTTTTTTCCTGTAGTGGTCTTGACACTGTTTTCCTTGAATATTTTCCATGGCAAGAGAAGTATAAGTGGCATGACCAATATTAATTAATTAATAACTGCTGTGTGATGGAAAAATATCTACAAATACTATAAATCACTATCAAATCATATTGAGTCACTTCTAACAGGGTAACAGTTCAACTTCCTCCCCAAAGAACCCAATAAATGTGTCAGCTTCCTGTGTTCAGTACATCTGACATCTAGGTGACTTTTAGCCATCATTTTATAAGCTCTGACACTGATTAAAGCAAAATACAATGAAGGATTCAAAGCAAAGTATTCATGGAATTCAAGATGAATGTCCAACATGTACCTCCAAACTGCCAAGTATTTACAAGCCACTTAAAAAGAAAGTTATTAATTACTTCTGCTCTCTTTAAGCAAGAAAGCACTAGGCAAATGGTGATGTTGGCAGCCAAAGTTCATGCTTAGCATTTCGATTCCATTTGTCATGTACAGACAAAAGCAGAAAGGCCTGAAGAAAATTATCTCCGAGTTTGAACTGCATGTTGCAAAACTCTATTACTCTTTCAGCAAGACAATAAGCAAAGATCTTGTATGCATGCTTTGAAAATATAAAAACCCTAGCAAGTACTGTGCTGCATCTTCTAAAAGTTGAAGAGTGGCCAGTCAACACCTAACGAGGGTAGAGAAACTTAAATAAATATCCACTTATCTGTCACTGTTTAGTCTGCAACAATGGACAGTACAGGACAGGCAGGAAAAGAGCACAAGACCAAGGCAAGTATAGCCTTGCAGTTCCAGTTATCAGTATTTCACAGATTTCCTCACCCAAGATAATGACCAAGACGTTGACCTTTCTTCCATGAACTTTAAAGGACATAAGTTTCAGCATATAAAATATTCCTAGTTAATGAGCTTGTAAATTATTTCCCCATTGTGTAAAAGAAGGCTTTTTGTTTTCAGCCTGTTGCTTGACCATTTATCTTCACGTATTCCAACTCCTCTGCAATGACGACATTTCACAACGCTTCCCACTTCACCTTTGACATGCTACTCAGTGGTATAGCCATCACCCTTTCTCCAGTCATCTATTTTCCAGGCTTAACAGATCTAACCTGTTTAGAGTTTCTTCATGCAGAAATAATTTGTCAGCTCTCAACAGAGAATTGCTAAGGAAACCCTATCTTTTTAAAAAGAAACAAGGATTTCATTTTTTTTTTTAATGAAGTAATACACTTTGACAAGAAAATACATTATGTGAGACATGCACATGGATGATTCCTATAGCATGGTATAATGACATTTTCTCTTCTATTTCAGGCTTCTAATGTTTGATTTGCCTGTTTGCTTGCTACAAAGCATTACACAGATATTTTGGAGAAATGTGTTTGATTCCAACATATTTCTCCATTTAAATTACGTGTGTATACATTTCACTATATGTATTACTTCATACGTGTTAATACTGGACTTCACTTCCCATTTCACTATCCAGTCCCTTGAGAATGCAAAATCTTTCCACAATGCTTTGTCATTTAGACAACAGTTAGCCATTTTTAAACTATTAAACATCAGTCTTCACTTTGCTCCCTCAGTTTTTCAGAAACCACTTGTAACCCCACCTGGCACCTTGGTGGCAGGTGGGGTTGTAAGCGTCACAAGCTTCTCATCACATCGTATGGCATAGTTCGAATTTGCTGGTGGTGTTTCGTTTGTTTGTTTTGAGAGCTCCAAGCTCTGCATATTGGCCACAACATTCACACACTGCACTGCTGATTCCTTCCAAGAACTCCAACAGACCTGCAAGTCATGCCTCCCATTGAAATAACCCTTCTCTCTGCATATTTAAAAAAAACAAAAAAACAAAAAAACAGGCAAGTCTTGGATGAATCATCAAGGTTGGAAGAGACCTTTGAGATCATGCAGTCCAACCATTCACTCAGCACTGCCACTGTAACCCCTAAATCACTAAACCATCACCCAGCGCCACATCCAGACACCTCTTGAACACCGCCAGGGATGGTGACCCCACCACCTCCCTGAGCAACCTATTCCAATGCCCGACCACCCTAACAGTGTAAAAGTATTTTCTCATATCTAATCTGAATCTCCCATGTCTCAGTTTAAGGCCATTTCCCCCGGGCCTCTCACTGTCGGCACAGTAGGTGCACCTCACTACAGCCTCATGTCAGGTGGTTGTAGAGGGCGATGAGGTCTCCCCTGAGCCTCCTCCACTCGATGCACGTAAGAAAAAACCTCCTAAGAGCTGCCTTCAATCAGTTCTAGCAAACAGATGTCAGAAGCTGAGGGATGCCAGTCCCAAGTTTACTTCTTGCACTCACTGGCCTTTCAGACCCATGCACGTAGAAGCCGCCAAGGGTGACTGCTCAGGAGTCCCATCACTAAAAAAAAAGCCCTCCGTTTCGAAGGAAACACCGAATTAGACACCGAAGTAAGGCTCTGGGAGCATATCAAGGCTGGAAACGACTCGAGAACAAAGCGAAGAGGGCGCTGCACACCACACACACTCCCCCACACGCCGGGGCACGGCGCCCTTTCACTCCCCTCAGTCAATCCACGCCAAGAGGAACCACCACAGATTGCGAGCCCGGCGCGGCGGTGCGAGGGCGTGCGGGGAGCACCAGCACCGCCCGCCGCAGCCGGGCCGGCAGCCGCCCCCCCGCGCCCCGGCACTCACCGCACAGCATGAAGAGCAGCACGCAGGCCAGCGTGGCCACGATCACCAGCAGGGTCAGCCCGATGCTCTGCCACATGGCGCGGCCGGAGGGAGCCGACAGGACCCGGGCCGGGCCGGCGGCCGCAGCGATCCCGCTCCCGCTCCTCCTCCCGCCGCCGATCGACCCGGCGGCCAGGCGGGGCGGAGCTCCCGGAGCATCGCGCTGGCGCGGCGTGGTGCGCGGGAAGTGCTGGGAGTTGTAGTTCATCTTCCTCCCCTGCCGGCCGTAGTCGGAGGGCAACCGCCTCCAGACAGGACTACAAATCCCGGTGCGCCGTGCGGCACGGCGGTGATGGTGGGGGGCGGGGAGGACTGCGTGAGGGCCGGGGGCGCGGCTGGTGTGGTAAAGCCCGGGGGCGGCGGCAGCGGCTGGAGCCCTGGACGGGGCAGGAGGCTCGTAGGACACGCGGAGAAGTGATTCAAGGCCAGGCTGGACGGGGCTCTGAGCGGCCTGGTCTGGTGGAAGGTGCCCCTGCCCAGAGCAGCGGAGTTGGAACTGGGTGATCCCTCACAACCCCAACCGATCTACGATTCCATCACTTCATGGCTTAGATTTAGGGATGGGACAACCTGATCTCTTAATCCTCTTTCTCCCTCTTGCCATTCCTGCCCTTGCATCCCCCCAATGGGATCGATACAGGGACAGCAGGAATATGCAGGCCTTAGCCAAGGAAGTGATTCTTCAACTGTGCCACCCCGGCGTGGTTCGAATTCCACCTGACCTTGGCTCTTGCCCTCTGTTGACGTGCTGGTGGCACATCAAAGCTGGCCCTTCCCACTTAAAAGAAATCTGAGGAAATAATATCTCCCAGAACTGTGAGATAATCTTGATTGTGATACGGACTTTGCTGTTAGCACTGGAATAAAGTTATAATTTTCCTCTGTAGTGTAAAACAGGCTGGTTAATGTTTCTAAAACTACTGGAATGTGTGTAAATTCAGTACCACAAGAAGCTTAATTTCCCATGGGCATGCCATTTTGCAGTGACACATCAGAGAAAGCTAGTCCAGTTCTTTGCTTCTTTCATGCAGTGTTTTAAAATCTCCCTGTTTAAGTGAAGCTAAAAATTCCTTGTTTTCCTGAGCTCTGAGCATGCCACACGCCTCCTCCTTTCAAGATACCTGTAAACCAAAACTACCTGCATGTGCATTCCCCCATCCACATCCTTAAATTTGCTGTCACTTCACCAAATCAAACTAGAGTGCTCTCTTTCCGATCATAGCCTTCTTTTCCCCACATTCCAAGCCCTGTTTAATACTCTGCCTGAGTATTAAAACACTTAGCATGTCTTTTGCAAGTATCATTTAATTTGAAACATGTTTTCTGTTATTTTTCAAGTTTTTACTTTGACACATCTCCCGATCTTTAAATGTTATAACTCTGGCCTCAGAACTTGTTACATATACTTGAGCAAGGTTTCTTTTGTATCACAAACAAAGCAAAGTAGTAACAGTTGCTAACATAATAACTCCTGAAAAATAAGGTTCCTCCTAGCTGCGCTGTTCTGTTTCTCTGATTTTTCGCTTATCATCTCAAGTTAGAGTAAGTTCTCTGGATATGGGATTTGCTACCTTCTCTTTTCTGTAAAATGGCTGTCACACTTGAGGGCTATTAAAATATTCCAAATATGTCATCCTGTGGTTCCAAACTGGTATAATAATAATAATAATAATAATAATAATAATAATAGTAATATTTGGTTAATTCACATCACATCCCCAAGCATTGCAGAACCACACAGCACTCAGAACTAAAAAAAGAATCAATCTTGGAATCAAGTAATTTTGGAGCAGTAAATATATGTGATCCATATATACAGGCCTTGGATATACATGGAAAGAAAGAAAGAAAGAAAGAANGCCCTGTTTAATACTCTGCCTGAGTATTAAAACACTTAGCATGTCTTTTGCAAGTATCATTTAATTTGAAACATGTTTTCTGTTATTTTTCAAGTTTTTACTTTGACACATCTCCCGATCTTTAAATGTTATAACTCTGGCCTCAGAACTTGTTACATATACTTGAGCAAGGTTTCTTTTGTATCACAAACAAAGCAAAGTAGTAACAGTTGCTAACATAATAACTCCTGAAAAATAAGGTTCCTCCTAGCTGCGCTGTTCTGTTTCTCTGATTTTTCGCTTATCATCTCAAGTTAGAGTAAGTTCTCTGGATATGGGATTTGCTACCTTCTCTTTTCTGTAAAATGGCTGTCACACTTGAGGGCTATTAAAATATTCCAAATATGTCATCCTGTGGTTCCAAACTGGTATAATAATAATAATAATAATAATAATAATAATAATAGTAATATTTGGTTAATTCACATCACATCCCCAAGCATTGCAGAACCACACAGCACTCAGAACTAAAAAAAGAATCAATCTTGGAATCAAGTAATTTTGGAGCAGTAAATATATGTGATCCATATATACAGGCCTTGGATATACATGGAAAGAAAGAAAGAAAGAAAGAAAGAAAGAGAGAGAGAGAGAAAGAGAGAAAGAAAGAAAGAAAGAAAGAGAAAGAGAGAAAGAAAGATACAGATATAGATATAGATATACATGGATCATTCATGCATACACACATGATCAAACATACATAGCACTGTTCAAGGCAATATGGCATTTCAGGCACACAGTGTGATTCTTGGGGTGTCCTGTGTCCTGTGTAGGGCCAGGAGCTGGACTCGATGATTCCGATGGGTCCCTTCCAGCTCAGCGTATTTTATGATTCTAATAGACTAGAAAGTAAAAAATGAAAACAAGTAGCAGTTAGAGTTCTCATATGTTCTGTACAGGTAAAGGCCTTCTAATCAATGTACGTTCAGTTTGGAAAACCTTGATTTTACTTATTTAAGTGTCTCTTTCTCTAGTTCATTCACCAGGCTAGTCACTTCGTTGTGGAAGGCCATCAGGTGAGTTAGGCATGATTTCCTATCCATAAATCTATGTTGACAAGTCACAATTACCTTGACCTTCATGTTTTTGGAGACCACATGAATTCCGGGAGGATTTTCTGTATGACCTTTCCAGGGACTGAGATGAGGCTCATGGGCCTATAGTTCTCCAGACCTTCCTTCTTGCTCTTCTTGAAGATAGAAGATACGCTTGGTCTCATCCAGTCTCCAGGAACCTCTGCCAGGCAACACTGGATTTCAATGCTAATTGAGAGTGGCCTTGCAGTGACATCAGCCAGCTCTCTGAGCAGTTGAGGACACAACCTCTCAGACCCTGTGAGCTTAAGGCATTTCCATTTTGTGTAAGTGTTCCGTAACCTGGTCCTCCCCCACTGAGGATATGTCTTCCTTGCTCCAGACTTTCCCTCTAATCTCTTGCTTGAGACTGCTGAATGCCAGTATGGGTGAGCTACTGAAATTGTCCTCAGGGCAGACATAAAAAGGGTTTTCTGGCATAATGGCTGAAGCACTTAAATAGGAGATAGATGCATAGGATAACTGGGGAGTGTTACACTATAACCAAGCCAAGAGATACAAGAAGAAACTTCCTCCAACCGTTTGGTCAACACAATCTTCGTTATCGTATTTTTCCCAATGCATGAAACAAAACCTTTCTTTTGAGCCACTTGGAGCAGACTTTGTCAGTTGAGACTTATATGCAGATCTCCATCTGAATGAAAAAACCCAAACATATTACATGTATTTTACCTAAGACTTTTCTTCAGATGAAAGTTAATTGACACTAATAAATACATATCTATCCCACTAGATATCATTTCATGTGCTAATGCGCCAAAATTCTATGCCATGTCAATGATGATGCACTTGGGATAAGTGAGCTGCAATGTGGGCATTGTTATTTTTCAAAATCCCATAAAATTGCACAAAAGAAAACAGAATTACTGCTGGACATGAGAAGTTTTCTATTCACTGAGTTTCAGATATAAGGTTGCTTATCCAGATCTATTCTTGGCATATCCAGTTCCTTAAGTGTATATGTGTAAAGTGGAGTCACAAAGTTGGATATAGGTCATCCATTCCCTGAGGAGGATGGAAAAACCCACTCATGACACTATGACCTTTTATCTGTCCTCTTGTTACATGCTTGCTGCATGCTATCAATATTCTACATTTAACACTCTTTCCTATGATGCTCAATACTGATCAATCTTCCCACATCTTCTCTCAGCATGTACAACCATGGACACACTGAGATACTTTTTAGGCTTGGGGTAAAGAGGATGCTCAGGCCATCAGGCAGCAAAAGTACTGCAGCACCAGGTGGGTGAGGGGCCACTCAGGGGACCTATGCCCAGCAGTGCACCAGACCACAGGCTGGCTCACAGCAGCAGCATTTGGCGCATTTCCTCAAAGCAGAAAGGCTCCACAATGCTGTGAATAGGACAGCTAAAGACTCTTTAGCTCAGGGAAGAGGGGTGCAGACGCTGAGGGCACAAACCTTATTTCCAGGGTGTAGATCTGATGAATCTAGACCAACCAGTTGTTTCACAGCAGCCAGTTAACCACTATTTGTGTTTGCATAGCAAGACAAGGGGAGGGACCTTATTATCCCTCCTTCACCAAGGAGAGCACTGAGGCAGACAGACACATTTGAAGTATCAACTGATTTTTGATTGCCCCTTCTGGCCTGCTTTTGAGCTGGCATGCGGGGAAATCCCATGCCTCCCTTTATTTGTAGCACAGCTTTTGATAATGTCAGGTACTGTGGTAAGTGCTCAGTGCTTTGACAAACCCACACTTGGTTACCTAGAGGGAGACAGCAGAAGGAAGAATGAAATTGTTGACTAGCTGTAAGAAATTATATGTGAATATCATAGAAATTATGTTATAGAAGGCATGTATTCTGGTCCTGAAAAGGAATTTCAGCCACTTCAGATTTTTTTTCCTCATTTTCCAGCCTCTTGCATCATTCATGACCTTCTGTTTGTTTATTATCATCCGCACCCCGCATTGATGAAGTGGGAGTCTTGCCGAAGGCTATTATTGCAAACGAGGCTTAGTAAAATGATTATGGGCAGGAAGAGCAAGTTAAAGTAATCCAGGCAGTTTTTGTTCTACTGTGTCCTAATTTTTTAATCCTTCTCTTGGCACATATAGTATCTCTGAGGGTCACTGGCAACCGTATTAACTACTGAGTGAAAAATAATGTATAGGAGCTTGACTGCCTCTCAGTTGTACCCCGGAAGATGGGCAGGTAGTGATAGTTCACGCAGAAAGTGCAAATTGTAGCCCCTTCTGCTATTCAGAATATGCTTGTCAACCTTCCCACTGCTGACTTTCTTTTGGCATTAACACATTTCTCTTTCCTCCGGCAGGAGTACAGAGAAAAACCTCCTTCCCACCCCTTCTCCTCTGTGTTACATTGTTATTCATCACACTGCGAGCCATTTGGTGTAGGTCTCCACACAGCAAGACCAGGCCCCAAACTGGGACCTCCACGTGCTGCCCTAGCACCAAATACTAGGGGCTGTAAGAGAGAACATTGGGGTTCGTCCACGATTCGCAGCAGATAATTCCAGCAGGCTCCTCACAGGAAACGTGCAGACAGCGAGCAGCAGCAAGGAAATACGGTCTTTTATAACAAGTCACCTTCAGTCTTTGCTTCGGAGCCATCAGTCTTTTCCCAGTTCTTGGCTGAGTTAAATGAACAACACAGGCTATTTGTATAAAGATGGTAAGCATAGGAGGGATGAGAGAATTCTACTAACGTTAATTTATAGAATACCAAGATATATAGCTCTCTCCGTGACTGCAGCCAAGGATTTTTCCTGTTTCAAGTGCTTTCCAGCTTTAGCCAAGCCTTTTAAGAGTAAACACCAGCAGTGCTGGTTTGTGTCCGAGAGAGGGTGCTAGAACAAAATATTTACTACAAAAAGTTCAGAGCTCTGCAATTGCTCAATTCAATGTTTCCTCCGGCATAAATTTATTTTGACTTAGTTTTTATTTTACTTGCTCGCAGATGGAAATTTAATACAAGCTTTAGCTTTATGGCCATATTGCACTAGCTGTCATTGCAAATCTGAAAATGACATGTAGAAAGAACTAACCATACCAGAGAAAAACAAAGGAACAAACTTCCAAATTTTCACTTTAGCCTGATTTCTCAGATTTGATTCCATGAAGTTTTATTACTGACCGTTCTGAGCTTAAAAAATTAACAAAAATTAACAAAAGTTAACTGAAGGAGGGGAAATTTAGGTTAGATATACAGAAGAAATTCTTTACTGGGAGGGTGGTGAGGTACTTAAATGAATTGCCCATTGAAGCTGTGGATGCCCCACCCCAGCAGCGGCCAAGGCCAGGCTGGATGGGGCCTTGAGCAAGCTGATCTAGAGAAAGGTGCCCCTGCTTATGACAGAGAGCTTGGAACTAGATGATCTTTAAGGTCTCTTCCAACCCAAACCATTCTATGATTCTATAAAATTCTGTCACGCTGATTTCGCAACTCTCCGTGGTGTCACTAGCAAAATCGAAATCTGCACATGCAGAACCACTGTCCTGTGCCAAAAAAAAAATTAGAAAAAGAATGGATAACAGAAGAAAGATATCCTCTTTCATCTGAGCTAGATGCTCAGAGACAGAAGAGTCATTTTGCCAGTGAGTTAGATAGATGCTGCTGACAGAACAATTTTGTGAAACAGGCATGTGCTGAGTTTAAATTCCAAACTTTGGAAAAGGTCATGGTCAAAAGCAGTGACTGCTAATGGGTGACATGGTAATGGGAGACAGAAAGACTTTTCTTTCCTGAACTAAAACTTTATCGTGCTGATTGAAACTTAGCGGGACCTGAGTGATGCTGGTAGTTGACTGACCAGTGGCACCTTGTCCACCCTGTTTCCTACTGAGCTGCCAGCTCAGTGAGACCTGTCAGCTCTGAAGTCATTGCAACTCAAAGGTGCTTCTCCTAAGATGCAGACATATCCAAAAGCTGACTGGATATAGCCTTGGGCAGCTGGCTGTAGGAGGCCCCACCTGAACAGGTGGATTGGACCAGATGATCTCCAGAGGTCCCTTCCCATCTCAACCAGTCTGTAGTTCTATAAATTAGGTAGTTTGTGATAAGGTGCAACCTAGAACAGCCCCTAGACCAGCAGTGCTCAAGCTAACTCCCTGCGGTCTCGCACTTTGAACAGCAGTGGTTGTGTAACAGCATTGCCCCAGGATCAAGTGCTGTTTAAATTACCTCCTCTTACTCTTGTTTTCAGGGAATTTCAGCTGGAACTAAGCAAGTCTATTTGTCCATATGTCAACTTATTTTTCTGCCTTTTATCTCAGGACAATATGCTTTTCAACAATCACTGAAAGCTGACTGGCGGAGGTCTGCTATGCTTGGTGCCTGGGATCCGACTAAATGCATAGCATCACTACATGATGAATCAAAACAGATGAATCCAAATCCTGCCACAGCCCTTAAATCTCCAAATTCAGGTCATTAGATAGGTGTTAAAAATATCCATAACGCTATTACAGCTTCTCTTAAATGCCACCAGATTCCTATTTGTTCTTCACTGGAGATTCTGTTGTTTTTATAAAAAAGGAGAGTTGCTACTACAGAAGAAAACTAGTTAAGGAAGGGAACTATTAATTAGTATGAACATAATGTGTCAGGAACAAGGAACTGAAGAAATTAGAAATGTTACATCTCTACCAAACTTGAATATGTTTCCTTTCTGTTTTAGACAAAGAAAAACAAGAATAAGGACAAAAATACCTTGTATCCCTACTCTTAGGTCCAGATTTGGCTTGACACACTAACCTGATTGTTTTGTACTATAAAGAAATCGGAATAAAAGTTGTGAAGCCAAAGCATTGCAGTGCACTGGGTCACTACTATGTTCCTCTGTCAGTCACCTTCCAAACTGCTCCTTGCTCTACAGCACCTAAACAGTGCTGAGTCTCTTGGACAAAGAGGACAATTTTCTGCTTAGGGAACAATTTTTCTGGGGACAAAATAGATATCAAAAAGTATTTCTGCTCAGTATTTCAAGATGGTTTGTAATGACGCAAAGAATTAAATGAATTACCTATGGAAAAGATTAAATAGGTGAAAGGCTAGAAGGTCAGCCTCAGGAATTGCAGCAGTTAGTGTAGACTAACGTGCTGGAATTTGGAAGCTTGAGCAAACAAGTTTGTGTCCGTAAAAGTGGGTTAGAAATTATATAAGGACACGCTTTCACGTGAATCTCCTGGCAGCATCATTTCTGGGCAGACAGGCAGCCCTGGGAAGATCGCCATCATCACTGCCTTTGGTGGATACCTGCATGTAGATCCAAGAGAACACAAGGGCTGAAGTAGCACAAGGACAAAGAGCCTATCAGGAAGGAAGTCTCAAGGTCCAGAACATCAGTGCTACATTTTGGACAAATATAGCATGTCTGTACGTCAAGTACACGTTAGTTCGTGAAGACGACACCACTCCTGCACCACACATGGTCCCCTTAAGTTATTTCTGTTCTTTGTCCCATTGAAACCAGGAAACACATCTCTGAGCTCTGAGAACACGCAGAATTGAGAGGGTAGTGATAGAAGTGCATGTACGGATATGTAACTTTGTGACATTTTTTCCTTTAGAAAATAAAATAAAAACTAAAAATATGAATAGATTTTAAGAAATATTATTTGGATTTCATGTGCCAAAGGCCTCTTTATTTAAAGCAGAGGTGAAGAAGCAGAAAACTTTCAACAAGCTTTGGTAGTTTCAACAAATATTTTATACTGTAAGGCTTTGTTAGCTCTCAGAACAAAAATGTATTTTGAAGGTGTGAAATTGTGTGCTTGCTACAGCGAGCACAAAGCCACTTCCTTCCCTGCCTCTTTTCCTGTTGTGTATTAGTGGCTGGGTTGCGATGGGATGAGTAGCTCCTGTTCTGTGTGATTTTTGTTTCCTTCCTAGCCAACTTAAACATTTGTTTATCAATCCCTTCCTAACAGACAGATCTCCTGGGAGATGCCACTGTTAGAATCATAGAACCATTTAGACTGGGAAAGGACTCTGAGATCATCGAGTCCAACCGGTAACGATTAGGTGGTGGATCTCACTGGCGCAGTGTGTGGAGGATTCAGGGCTTCAGGTTAGAGAAGTTCAGCTTGCAAATAGACCATAGGCCGCGTTGAATGCAACAGATTCAGTGACCCTGTCTCCTCCCAAGCGGCCCGTCAGAGAATTGAATCTTCCCAACAGGGTAGATTCCAACAAAGGCAAACGGCCGCCATCTGCCGTGACATCTGGGTCGGCGATGGAACAGCACCACTCAGCCTCTCCTCCTCCTCAGCTACTGCTCTCCACTCCTCCCCTTTGCTCTGCCCTCCCTCGGCGGAGCCCCAGCCGCCCCTCCCGCCCGTGCCCGCCCTCAGCCGGCGGGGGCGGGCGCGCCGGGGCCGGGAGGAGGCGGTGCCTTATAGGGCGGGCGCGGGGGCCGCGCCTGCAGAGCCGCGCCGAGCCCGGCGATACCCTGGACAGCGCCTCGCCGCCTTCCGCCGCCATGGTGAGTGTCCCCCCTGCACCCCTTCCCGCACGCACACACATCCTCCCGGGGCCGCCTGCCTCGCAGCCGCCGCTGCCCCTCTTGCCTCCCTGCCCCCCGCTCCTCCGGGGCCGGCCGAGACCCCCTGCTGCCCGCCCTTCTTCCTCCCTCGCCGCTACCCCCGCTCCTACGGGCCACATTCGAGGACTGATTTTTCGGGGGGAAAGGGGGGGCATGGCCTCAGATGCCCCCCAGCCCCCATGCGAGACACCCTAGCCGCCCGCGCGGGTCGGGTCGAGCGGAGGAGCTTGGACATTATAGGGAAGGAGGGAGGGACGGAGAGACCTCAGGGAGCGCGGGAGGAGGGATGGGGGAGAGGGAGCCCCGGGGGCACCTGCGCAGCGCGGGGAGCCGGGCGGCGTGCGGGGACACGCACGTGGAGGAGCGGGGTGGTGGGTGGAAGGAGGGATGGAGAGAGGGAGCAAGAGATGCTCAGCCCCTGGGCATTCATCTCCGCGGGCCCCCTGCGCCCTGCCCCGCTCCCAGCAGGTGCGTTCTGCCCTACTCCGAGGCGCGTTTGAGAGTGTTACATAAACCGATTATTCCCGTTAATTTGTTATCTTAATAGAAGCTCTTGCGTTAGCCATGCAATCTGTAGTGGAACACTTCTTTTTTTTTTTTTTTTTTTTTTCCCCATGCAATGAATGAACAATGGAGTTTTAGATTCCAGTTCAGCATTTAAAAGAGTTAAAGTGGAACAACGAAGTCACCTATTTAGTGAGCAAGACCGATTCCCCACAGCACATCGTGTCTTTGCAGCCATAGTAACTTTCCCAAAGGGGCTCATCTTGTTTATCAACAGCAATGCATTAAGTGTAATGCCAACCCTACGAAGTAGGACAGTATCAAAGAAGTATTTTGCAGCCTTAAATTCTGTGGCACACTGGGATGAATAATTTGGTGAAGTTTATTGTATCAGAAGCCTGAGACGAGTAACAGCAGAGCCTAGTTTTTCTTTTATATGGTATAACAACAAAAATACTTTTTTTTCCTCAAAAATGTCTTTGCATCATATATAGTAAATTCTGCCTTCCTTGAATAAAAATCAGTTTGGACCTTCCCTCTCCCCACAAATCCAGATGTGAATAATATTCAAATAGTCATTCCATGAACTGGAAGTAACTTTAGTCCTCTTTCTAAAAGTCATGTATCCACCTGCTGTCAGTCTTAATCTGTTTCTCCTATGTATTCAATATTCCACCAACTCAGCCTTGGGATGATAAATATGAGAAGACCCTATTGAAAAGACCTGAAATGGTGCAGTAGTTTATGATGCCTAAGCCCGCCTAGAGTGACCCCCTCACTAATTAATAATAATTGAATTCCTATTTCCTATCAATTTGGAATAGAAACATAAAAGCTAGGACTAAATTACCATAGCTGCACAAAGCCTGAATTCATACCAGCCACTGATAATGTCTTCCTTGTGACAGAGGAAGAAGGTTACAAAGATACCTGGTGTTGCAGAAGGTAATGTGCATTATTTATCAGTAATTGGTACAGATAATACCCAGGTGCTCAGGAGTACTGAGGCAGCTGGAAGGAAAGCTAAAATACCCTGAAATAGTTAAAATGTTTCATTTTGGTTCCTTCCAGGGCTGGGATGAAGTCAGCTATACTAGTGCAAGTCAAGGAAACATTAGTTGGTAATGTAGGGATTGGCAACCTCGTCCCAATGGAAATTATAGCTGAGACCTACGCTTAACTGTTCTTTCTGGTTGTCAGAGCTGTTCAATTAACCTTAACATTTTTCTTGAAATGGCTGGAAGCAATAACCAGACATCACCATTCAGAGCTACACATGGGTTTGGCTCAGAAAGTTTTGCTCTTCTCTAAGTCCAATAACCTTAGTGTTCAAAAGTTGCTGACATTGCCCAGGCTTTTTTACTCACACATAAAGGCATTCTGAAGAAAGAATTGCCAATCTGAGAAAATCCTTGAAGTGGTATAAAGGCTGAAAGTTGCTTTGGCTCTAAAAGTTTGAAAGACTGTCCTTGGAATAATAGTTACTGAAACGAAAACCTGAGGTATTGATGAAAGCTGTTGCAATGATGCTAATGCAGGGTTAAAAGTTACAGCACATCGATTTCTAGATGGACCTGGAGCTTGAGGGCAAGGGGTCGTGGGGACATCGGAGTATACTACCAAAGTTATCAGGAGCAAATGTAGGACAAACAGATTCTTGGCTCAAGTGGTGGGAACATTGACTAAGTATACTCTTCTCTAGTGGCATAGAAATAAGCAGGTGTATGTTGCTAGTGCCCTTGAAACTCAATTGGGAGTTTTTTCAGCATCTTGGGTGTTCAACAACAACAATCACTATTATATGTAGAAAGTAGCATAAGTAAACTTGTTTTGTTGTTGTTTTAAAACTACATTTTGCTGAAGCAGCAAACCACTGCCATCATAAAGCATTAAGTATTTCCTCAGCATCCTCACCGTATGAGGGCAACCACAGTGGGTTGGTTCTTCTGTTTATGCAGTTCACTGCAGCTCTCCTTGCTTCAGTGAATCTAGGTCAAATTACACTGGCTCAGGATTTGGCTGCACCCTTGAACTTTAAACCGATTACACATTTTGATTTGTCAGCGTATTTTGCATGGGGTCAAATCCCACTTTTATGGAATAAGAGGGTGTATAACATTGCACAGTTGTGGGAACTTATGCTTACAAAAGACTAGGTAGCACTAAGGGAAGCATAAACATGAAGACTGTATTTAATAGGTTCCAGTATTTATATCTCTACAAGAATCCTGAGGTAGAGGGATAGACAGAAGCTAGAATATGTTTTTCATTTCCTTCAGAGGCTTTGATACCCCTGTAATCTGAAGTCAACACAGAAAGACACCTAACTCTTCTAAGCATTCATGATTGTCATGGCCACTCTATCGGGATATGGACCTTGATGTGGGCATACACTGATTGCAGAACAGACACAAAGGGCCCTAGACAGAGCAAGAAATGCGTCTTCTTTTTTGACAGTAGCCAAAATAAAGCCATGTCTCATTTTCCATTGGTGTTTGTTAGTTTCTCTGAATACTGCATGAGAAAGATTATTGCAAAGACAGTGCTCTAGCCCCTGAACAGTGACACACAAACCAGAAGAGAACATTTTTCAGCAGAGATCAACTCAGCACAAATACCCGATGACACAACATCCAATGCTACAGCACCCACAAGATCTCTCCAGCTCCATCAGAGTGAAGAGGGAACAGAGTTCAGCAGCTCTTCCATCCAGAACAAGAGCAGGAAGGCAGGGGTTTGCCAGCAGACGCAGAATTGATAAGCTGTGTGAAAACATGCTGAGAAACTGCATGTAGAACAGAAAAAATAGACCCTACTTGCATAGAAACTCAAGAAGAAACACTGAAGCCTTTTGCACATGGTAGAATTGATTAGGAAAAAAACTTTCCAGGAACTGAAGTAAGAGTCCACCAATTCATTTGCGTAGTTACAGATATCTGCTTACCAAAACCCGCAAGCTGCCCTTGGTGTTGATCCCTTTCATCTCTAGGAAGATCCTTTGATTCTTCAAGACTGACCACTGTATCTTCATTACAAGCAGTCTGACTTGTGAAAAAAAGCACACTGCATTTGTTCATCAGGCATTCGATTTTACTTTTATTTAACTTTGTAGCATCTCTTGATTTTGTTGAATAAAAAGGTTAATCATATGCAAACACTTTAAATTTGAACCTCTGACTCAATCAAACTTGGGAAAAAACCCCCTTCAATAGTATTTTCTTCAGGTATTAGTAAACTCCAAAGTAAGGAAAATATAAACGGCTGGTTATTCCCTGATCTAAGCAAAATTCAAGTGTAAATAAATAGAATAACATCATAGTTCTTCCTGATGCTTTCATGCCATGCTATATGGGAGTTTTGTTAATCAGTGCCTGTAAAACTTTAGAAACTGAGGCATTGATAAGCTTCATACAGAGTCTGAAGTTTGTATTCAATGATGAAGTAATATGTCACAAGTGCAGCCTGATTTGTAATTAAAGAAGGTAACGGAGAAGGGGGGGAAATTATGAGGATGGAATTAAGTGTACCACTGGTTGTTCCAGCCAGAGAGCTGCTGGGATGAGCCTGCCTTATGAGGCAATGGTGGAAAGGTACAAGAAGGATTGCCTAGCTGTAACAGAGAAGAAACACCCTGGGACGTGTGGCTCTGTCACATTATACATGCCACACTTCGGATGTTGAGCACATCAAATTTATCAGCCAATTTGTGAGTGCCTGGCAACAGTGGAGCTTGTAAATCCATTATCTGCATACACCCTCCATGGCCTGCCTTATCATACGCTAAATACACGGGCCACAATATCTGAGTGACTGCATCTTTACCCACAGGACTGGTGCACAGCTGACAAGCAGAGTACAGTACGAAATGAAGTGAATATTTATGACTTCTGTGGGGCTTCTTATCTACCTAGCTAACAGCAAAAGCCACTTTTGCTTTTTGAGGACTAGTTAAATTCAGATCTAGGAGGGTAAGTAGAATTCTTTACATCTTCAAGAAATGACAATTAACATTATATTGACATTAATACTGAAAGTACTCTGACTTGTCAGTCTAACAACAACAGAATGATAATTTTAAATATTGAGTTTATCTAGTTAATGACTTCTAAACTGCACTGCATTTCCTTTTTGCTCAGTCAAAACTGACTGATAAAGTGAGAAAGGTCAGCTCTCCCATACTGAGGGAAATCAAACCTTCTCTGGTAGAAATTTGTATACAAAGATGTGTAATTAGAGAATAAAAAATTAAGATAATTTTCATCATCGTTTGGAGAGATTTTGATTTTTTTTCCCCCTAAGGAGGATGGATATGGAAATGAAGCAAGAAATAGTTCATATTCTGTGTCATCATTTGAAAACCAAACACAGCAAGAAATGGAAATTAGAAGTAGGGTGACCAAGTTTTAAATAAATATCTTAAACCCAAGCATAAGGAGCCACAACCAAGCTGTTCTTCCCCTAGCTCTTAAAGAACCTCCTGCAGGATGCTGGTCAGTAATCACCCTTCATGACGCTTTGCAGCCAGCGAAGACAATGTGGTACAGCAACCTAACAGGGGGACTGACTTACACACATGATAAAAAGTCTAGAGCTGTTGTTATTTCCTCTATGTGACAATAACGATGCAGTTTACAGACATTTTATATCATTAGGGCATTACCATGCAGCACAGTCATTAGCATTTTTATTCTGAGGAAAGTGTCGGTCTGGGTGTTTCCATGGTGTGATGGGTTTAAGAGTCTGGGCTTTTAAATTCCAGCTATGTGTGGATTAAACTCTAGGATACCCACTGTTGGGGCTGATGGAGAAAGGGAGCTAATTAGCTTGTGCACCCTCTTATCCTGTGCCAGCAGACAGTGCTCTGTTATTATTTGGGTTCCATAAACTTTTAAGAAGAGGCGTCCTTGGAGTTCATTAGAGTTCATTTAGGGTTCATTTAGGGTTTTAAAAGAGGCAAATTTAGAATTGTTTTGGAGGAGGAGACATAAGGGAACTTCCATACTCTCAGTTTTCTTCTTTACTAAGCTTGAAAATCAACTGTCATTTCCTTTCCTCTCATCGCCCAGTCTTCTTTGAACATGACTGAAGTCCAAAACATGAATTAGCATTTGAAATAGAAGGTTTTGCCCTCAAGGGTTTAAAG
Organism: Oreocharis arfaki; assembly: GCA_013398015.1. Lineage (NCBI taxonomy): Eukaryota > Metazoa > Chordata > Aves > Passeriformes > Paramythiidae > Oreocharis > Oreocharis arfaki. The sequence continues at coordinate 37,434 of VZRR01010270.1, read as the reverse complement.
GAGAAATGGAAGGAAGGAAAAAAACTTAGAGACCATTAATCAGAAGAAGATATTTCCCTCTTTAATTGTTGTTTTGTGTTCTCAAGTGACACTTGGAAGACAGGCATCAGATTCTGTTTCATTATTTCCCTATATTACACTTGCATTTTCACATCCAACTAGAGGTAAAACAATACTTTGTTTCTTGCATTTTGCTGTAAGCACGGATAAAACTGTTCCAAAAAGCAAAGTGCCTTCAAATTGGCAAGGAATAAATGGTTGGCAAACTTTTTGAGAGTGATTTCCTTGTCAGGGAATTGGCACATCTCTTGGTAAGGCAGTTCTAAATATTACTATCCACACCCACTTTCTCTCCAATTGCTGGCTGCAGCCAGCCAAGTTACTTCTGCTGCAGTTTAAAAGATTAGTTGTGAGGTTGTGCAAGTTCTGATGTGGTAGGAATTGGTATTTGTGTCAGGACCATGTTTTACTATGCACATGGTTTATTTTTTTTCAGAGTTTGTCCATAGTCCATGCAATTCCAGGGGGAAAAACATGAAGTCTGGGTTTTTTATTTGTATGCTTTTCAATTTATTATTTAAATATCTTTATGTACTAAGTAGTTTAAACAATTTGCATTATGACTGGCTTCTCAAAATTATCCTCTTCCCCAAATTCAGATGCTTGTGTGCTATGAAAAACATCCCATGCAATGGGATATTTTTTAGGAACAGCTGCATCTGCCCTCTCAGCTGTTAGTATTATGTGCCTTCCTATAGTACCATTTCAGTGTTACTTTGCTGTTACACCAGAGACTGTACTGCGGATTTAAATCTTAAAGCACTTCTTACCTAGGAATACCTACTTACATGGACTTGGCTTCTTTCCAAGAATTTTCTATTAATACTGACAGAAGGCTATGCATGAAGCCAGACAAAAACTCCTTATTTTCAAGTTAATGCAAGAAAAATGAAAAGTTGAAGACATAGAACACAAATATATCAGAAATCAGTTCAGATTAGCAAAGTCTTAATAGGTTCCTTTCTTCTTCCCACTTCCTACTGCTACTTGAAAGCAGAAATGAGAGATGTCTTCCAACCAGCAGTGATCATCACTCTCAAAATAGTAGACAGCTTATTTATAGGAGTTACCTAAGAAATCCAAATTTTCTCTCAAGAATTAGGTACTTCCACTGAAAAATGTGTTAGAAGAATGTGGATTCACCCTTGAAAGCAGCCTTGGAAATTTTTCCGGTTCAAATACTGGAGCTATTGGCTTTATCTGGCTGCTTGAAGATTAAGAGCCATGAGAAGGTAGTGCTCAATCAGTCCTTCCCCAGAAAAAGAAAGTATATCACATCTCTAGTTTTACGGCATTCTTTTCAATTTCCAGGGCTCTATTTTCTGGCAGAACTTTAGTTACATATTCTTTCTAAGATTTTTTTATTTTTCTGCTATGTGTCAAAAGCATCACAGGATCTTCATGCTCTCCTTTGAAAGCTGAGATACAGCTTGTGATTTCTTGGTGCAGAAACACATTTGAAACTTGTCTTTAAAGCTGGCAATTTGTGCAAGGCAACAGAAGAGGTAGCATTTAGCTTTATTGTTCTGCAAAATACAAATAGCTCTCCATTTCAGTGAAAACTGAAATGCAAACGTTTTGGGTTTAATGCAGTCATTTCCTTACTGCTGTAGACTTTGTAACCCTGCATTTTAATAGGATCTGCAAAAACCCTCGAAAGATAAAAGGCTAGATGAGAGTTATTTTGCTTATAGTAACCTAAAGACAAACTAAAAAATATCCCTCATAACTTACCCTGGAGGAAAAAGAACCACTTTTTTCCCCTTTAACATTTACTAAATTAGCCACATAGTTTTATTTCAAATCTGGTATAACTAGAATGTCCCCCCAGGACTACGTTCGGGTTTTTTTTCCACAAAATAATTTCTTTTTCATCAATCAGGAAGTCATTTTCTTCTGTTTGCCTGAGACGTTTGGGAGATGTTGGAATTCAGAGCAGAACGTGTTTTGATGGAAAGATGCAAAGTTGAAAGCCAAGACAGAGAGCAATGTCATTAGGACAGGTGTAGAAGGGAAACAAGACAGCACTGTCCCATTTTTCCCCCAGATGTGTTTTCCTGAGTTTAAAGGAGTGTGCGTATTTCAATGTTCTGACTTGTTAAACCTCAGGTCTTGCTGAAGTTTGACATGCATTCTGCAAGCACGTAATAAACCTAACAACTCCTGAGCACTCTGTAGGATAAGGAACATCCTGATTGGCTGAAAACAAGAAACCCACACGAGTCCCCTGCTCTTTGGCAAATTTGGGATTTCATGTGTTCTTGCTTCCTTTACAAAGGCGTCCCCCCACTGTTCCACCTCCAAATATGAACAGCATTGATAAGACACTGGTGTAAGTGTAATTCTCAGACGTTTTCCTTGGATGTAATAAGGCGGTTGTTTAGGCAAAGAGAATACAATATTATTCAAATAATGATTTAATGGAAGTTAAGAACACTGAACCAAATAACAAAGTAGTAAGAAAAGTGAGATCATTAAATACCTATGACACTTCATTCATAAATTCAGAATTAGATGGGGTTTGAGAATTTGTTACCTAAAATGATCATGTATTTGATTCCATAGGCCAGTTTAGGGGATATTTTGATCAATATACAGTTGATCAGCACCTCAGGTTGATACTGCAGGTAACTGAGTTTAAATTAAGAAGGTGAGATCAGAATGAAGGAAGCTTTTGATTTCAATTAGAGCCCTCAAATAATGGAGTGTTTATACCTAGCTGGGGAAAATACCAGAGGACAATTCCAGACATCAATTCCAGACATCACCTCTTGGTTTCTTTCTGATAACCTTCATAAAAATAATTTGAAATAGATGGATTTTCTTTAAAATCAGTGATACTTGCAATTTCTTTTATTTTACTTGCTTACCTAACTCTCACAGCTATCACACATTTACTCCCTCACCACGTTTATAGATTGCACAGACTTAAACAGAGGTGTATATTTCTTGCTATGATTGGTTTTCCAGGGCAAAGCTTCTTAGTGCTGCTTTTTCGCCCGAAACATCTTAGTACTCTAGGATATTAAATAACTAGATTTTCCATTATTACCTTTGCCACTCTTTCAGACAATTAATTTCACTGGCAAACAATTATTCTGTGTCTGCTAGTTGGTTTTTCTCCCTTGGTGTTTTTCTGGGGGAGGGTTGAGTAGAGGAGGTTCTCATTTTGTCTGTTTTTAGGGTTATCTGTACTGAAACTTAAATGCCTTCTAACTTCTCCTATAAAACAAACGTATTTATTACATTTACTTGTAAGAAATTGTCATCTCTTCGAAGAGTTATTCCTAATGACACGCATATAATGCAAAGTAAGAAGTGATGCTTATCCTTCTTGGAAACCTGAGCTTGTGAGGATATTCATTTTCTGGAAAGCTGTACTTTATCAGTGACTGTGATGTGTATCAGGTCTCAGATACTTCAAGCTGACCTTGCCAGCAACTCTGTTTTCCTCCCACCTGCTATCCATCCACTACAGAGCAGCACTGAACCTCATCAATGCTTCACTGTTAAGGGAAGCAAAATTTTTCCAAATGGTCTCTATCTTTGTAGCGGTTGTTTCTTCTGAGAACCAGTTCAGTCAGTCCGGATGGCTGCGACAGCCACCGCGGTGCAGCGCTCCCATGGAGCTGTTATGTCACATGGAAATTCCCAACTTCAGTGGTGCTTGACTTTGCAGGTCAGCTTAGGCTGATCCTATCAGATGATCTTCCTGAATGCTGAAGAAAGCTAGCTGTTTGAAAAGCCTCCACCACGAAAGCCAATCTTCTAATACTGGGCATAATCACAAAGGCGCGAGATGTATTGCAAGACCAGCGACACCCACTGAAGTACTGGATGTCTTCTAGCCACATTGTCTTTACATGTTATTAGATATTGTGATGTGCTTACCCTTTTGAATTTTTCAGGTTTTACTTTTCTCCTTTCAGTCAGAAGTTACTGGTAAATGGTATCTAGCATCAGATGATAACTTAGGAGATAAATGTCTATTAAAACCCACAAGCTTGAAATCCACTTGATTTAAAATTTAATGTACAGATCTTAGAAATAGATATTTTTTAGTTAAAACTTCATGCTTCTTTCCTAGAACAATTTATACTCCTAATTGAAAAGCTTCCTGTACTGAGTTTTGAACCCGCATTTGTCACACGGAAGTTAGACTGTTTTGAACATGGGTAGTGACCTCAAAGTGAAATTGAAAGGCTTTGCATGTGTTGGAAGATTAAGGCTGAAACCTTAGAAGCTGGGATGTGAACTCTCTAATCCTCAGCAGCATGCTACAAACACCTCCCCCTCCTCCATTCTTTTCCTTCCCCTTTTTCCACTTACATCCCTATAAATAACTCAGGAAAGGGTCTATCCATTTGGGCAGAAACGACAAGAAATGGCAAAGCAAATGACTGCAAACCACGAAAAAACTTTTCTCTAGTGGGCAAAAGAACACACCCAGATCTCCTTCACCCAAACTGTAAGAACAAGAACACATCTGTGAGCTGAGTGCTGTTACTTCTAAGGATGTGACTAAAGCAGGATACATCGTGACCTATCTTACCAATCCCTGCATGGAGAGCAACTGACAGAAAACATGCACACACATACCTCAAGCTGCAGCGCTGAGTTACCTTGCCAGAGTCCTTCATTCCCTGTTTTCGAAGAGAAAGTGAGATACAAGGGCTCCAGTGGGTCCAGTGAGTCTGGCCAAGGGGACTGTTACATCCACATGGAATTCTGCTGGTCTCTCCAGCATGGCATTTACCCATAACGTGTTGGGTTATAATTGTACTATGGACATGCCCCCTCATAAATCTGCTGCTTCTTCCAGGGGCAATGGGGTAGGGATTTGTCCTGGTCTAATGTCCTTGTATAATTCAACAACTCGAGCAAGTTAGACAGAGTACATATCAGGGTAGACTTTGCCTTTGGGCAGGGGGTTTGATTTGGGGGGTCTATACTAAAGAAGTCACTACAAAAGCTAGCCGAGGATATGAAAACCTGTCTGCTCCTGTTCCAGCTGTGCCAGCTCCAAGGCACACACCACCATTCCTTTGCTGCGGGTCACTGTCCTGCACAGCTCCTCACATGAGCTTAGTATAGTGTATTTTAAGAGCTCCTGTTTGGATAGTTTCCAGTAACCAGTCCCTTTCTCTGAAATAGGTAACAGCTGTAGAACCAGCACTGCCAACAGCTCTGCAGTGGCATTCCCAGTCCAGGGGAAGCACAGATGAGGAGCCAGTTGCGTGGGAGTCCCACTCTCCAGCCGGCACAGTGGCTGTCATGGTACTTAAAATGCCACAGATGTTTAGCTCTGATTTAGTTTTTTTATGTTTTTATGAGGAGTTCAGGGCAGTTAAATAATTGTATCAACCAGAGACTGTTTCGCTCATGAGAATGAAAGTATTTTCAGGACCATTATTTGTTTCTGAAAAAATAAGGTATCCCATGTTACCATTTTCTATTTACTCATGGAACCTTTTGTATTTAAAACATGCTTCTGTATACATTCTGTAGCTATTGCAACTTTAAAATACTTGAGGAGTATGAAATTAATAGTCGTGAACTTCACAAATTCATTAATATATTGACTATATGTACTGCACACAGTTAAGTGATGCAAACAAAATCTGCTGCATTTCATTCATTTTCTTACATACAGCACCTACAGCATTTTATATACTAGAAGTGCATTCTACTTTATACATCCTGACTAGGTGACTTTGTTATTGTTTTGAAACAAGTGTTAATTACACATATGTAGGAAGTCAGTTTTTCCAACCTCTCTCACGGTTTTCCTTCATTGTTCTGTGCTTCACAGGCTGTATTCAATCTTCTACTACTCTTGTCCTTAGCAAAAGTGTGTCTATAAAGGGCATTAACACTGCAGGAAAAAAAAGTCTGAATTAAGCAATTATTTAGTTAATATTTTACAAGTTGAGTTTTTGACTTCAGTTTTCTGAAGGGCTGCTCACAATTGCCTGTCAAAGAGTGCAAGATATAAAAAGCACCCTAACACCTGATTTAATTTAATATGTTTACATTTTAATACTTTCTTTTAATTTAAATTCTTGTCTTTTAAAGAGAAAATCACGCAGCCCTACTTTTAAATCTACCCAGAGGAACTAGAAATGCTACCCACACAGATTTTCAAATACTCCTGCCTTGTCTCCCCCGCCAGCAGCCAAGCACCCCCCAGCAACTCGTATGAGATGTTTAAGAAACCCAGGCAAAACTGTTCAGTGGGGGAAAGGCCTGGTCAGGGAACACATTTTATAAAATCCTTTTTGATCCCCGCTGCCTGTATCAGAAGGGGCAGGCAGCCCCTTGCACATTAATCCCTGCCGTGGGGACACAGTTGCAGACATCTGGGACGGCAACCAAGAAACCTACTTCTTTGGCATAGAGTGCCCTTTGTCTTCCTGCACTGCCAGGATTGTGGGAAAATCAGAGCTCTTGCTTTTGGGTTTTTTTGGGGGTTTTGTTTTAGGTTTGGGTTTTTTTAAGGTTCTTTGTCCAACAAGCCATGAGATCGTGTGTAGAGGCTCAGGATCTCCTATTCATCTCAGATTGTGAAGTTTGTTACAGTAGAAAATCAAGAGATTTTCACAGTACCAGAAAGGATATGTTGTCAGCTTGTCCCTGTTTCCTTCTCCAGAAAAATGATCAATTATATATGCCAAGTACAAAATAAAGCTCTGCATGCATTATACTAGCTTATTAAATCAGCTTCTCAGCAGCAACAAAATCTGTCTGCAAATAGCAAGGAAAACAAACTTATCAAGATATGGCATACTGAGAAAACTGAGCTGCCGTGTAAACTCGTTGTTGTAATTCTCCCCCACCATTTCATTTGCTCCCTGTGCTCTTCTTGTTTATTTATTGTGTGGGTCTAAATGCAGGCTGCGAGATCTTTGCTGCAAAAACCGCGTAGTTGCACATGCGGCAAATTTTGTGCAAACACTCTATACCCGGTACATATTTGGGGAATACTCTGTTCCAAAACCAAATAATCTGGTAAATCAAAAGCCTTAGAGGGGTGATTGCCTCCTTTGTTTCAGTAGAATTATTTTCCTGTGCTTCTCAAAGTGCAGCTGGCTGTCTTGCTCTTCTTAAATAAGGAGAAATTATATACTGGTTCTTCGTACGTGGTTTGGTTAGGCATCCTTTACCAAGCCTAGTTGTTTGGAGGCAGGTAAGTTAAGCTGTGCAGGCTTTCATTTCGCTGATGTAAAATTAATTCTGACACTGATCTGTCTTCCCAATGCCTTGTAAAGTCAACAAGAGCTGAACAGACCATTAAGAAAGCAACTGTAACAGAATTAACCTCTCCCTAAAAAAACTCTGTGGAGTTCTTTGCTTATAACTTTAAGACCTGCCTGCTCCAAAGGAAACTTTCTGTTATTCAAGCCAGAAACAGTTCCCAAGGATAGTTGCTTTGCTTGAAAAAGTGATGTGTTCGCTCAGGCTGTTAGAAGGAGGCAGAATTTTTATTTATTCTTTTATTTTTAACTGATTTCCTTTTTGTTTATTTCCCCACAGTCATGCATTCTTGTCACATCATCACTGATGGGAATTATGCTCCATCTCAGGTCAATCTGTCATTTTAAATCTGATTGTTAGAGCAAAGGAAAAATGAGGTCAATAATTGCTACCATTTTCTTGGGAACTGACAGGCCACATCTGAGATCTCCCTAGAGAAATCTTCTTTAATTACAAGTTAAGCTGATGTTCCCCTGTGTAGCAGGTAGAATTGAGCAGGATTACTTTTAAAAGGATTGCACTGATCTGCTTTGGTGACAGTTTCATTTTGAAATTCTGATAACAAGCAAGAGGGTGGATTATAAAGATACGGTCCTTGGGAGTGTACACGACTGACACATGCTGCAAATTGGGCCATGGCAGCAGCTCTTCCTTTGTTACTCTTCTTTTACGGCCATATAAGATCTATTTTAAGTGCTACAATTGGCTTGCATTATTTTAGTGATTACTTATTATGATTGCAAAGAACAGAGCAAAAAAAGTTTGGAAATTGTAGAAGGGAAATCATGCAAACAGTGATTCAAGAAAGGGAATTTTTTATCTTGGAGACACAGTGACCCTCAGCCTTTGAGAAGATCCAGCAATGAAAAATGTGTGAAAGGCAGAATGCTTTCAAGCACTTCAATAATGAAAGGGTTTTGTAAAACCAAGTAAATATTAATGGGTTCTTAAATCGCTTTTCTTCTAACCCATGCAATTGTACCACAAAAACCTTCCAAATCCCTTTTCCTTGTATTTAAAGAAAAAAAAAATCTTAAGCAGCTAATTAATTTTGCAAAAGCAATTTATCTGACAACAATTGATCTGACAGTAGTGTGACGGTTAAAGTAATTATTGCCTCATTTTATGTGTGCAATTAATATTTTCTATGACTCTTATCAGGTTGCGTAGTCCAGAAACAAGACTGATATCTGGAATAGCTCACACACTTACGATGTTTTCATTAAGGTTCTTCTGCCTCCTAGTGCTTTCTCACCTGTGGTATTGATGGTGTTTCAGCCTGATTTGAATCCTGACAGAAACCATAAAGCAGCTATTAGTCCATTCTTATTCCCATGTGTGGGATGAGCAGGTGCAGTGCTGAGCAGGACTACAAAACCAAGTGAAAATAGGCCTCTTGTTAAACAAAATTTAAAATCCCGAAGCAGAAGGAAGTTAAATAATAGTGCCCTTTCTTCAGAAGTGAAAAGTCTGGAGTATGTTGGTTCCTCAGCTGAAAACAGCTCAAATTCTCATTTCCAATGTGAGTCACCAACCATCAACCCACAACTGATCAGGCTTGAGAGAAAAGTGTTCCTCCAGCATCTCCCGGTTATAAAGGCCTGTCGCACGGAACGGAGGTTCTTGCAAAGTACCTGCTTTTGGCAGCAATCTCCAAAGCCACTTTCAGGAGTTTTACACCGAGTAAAGTGTTGCACATCTTCCTCCACGAGTGTAACTGCACTAAAGCAATACATGCTGGGGTTTGGGCTTTCATCATGCATTGTTATAAATTTGGCAGTGCGAGGCAGAACTTGCCCTTCTACTTCACTACAGCTAAAATCTGGCATTTTCAGAGAGCCATAAGAAACTTCTCTTAGTGAAACCTCACAGTATCACAAGTTAAACCCCAGTCTTTTAGAGGGAGAAGGAAAAAAATAGAAAGCAGGGTAATTTTTGTTAGCTAGGAAGAGAGAATGAAAACACAAATGCAAAGCTTTTACAGTTTGATCTTCATTTTGTATCACAATGTTTTAGAAAGGTGAATGTAAGAAGATCCAAAAGTAAATTAAATTTTTTTTCCTTTCATTGCATTGGGTTGTCATCCATTGTGTTTTCCAAAACTCCCTTGTGTGTGAGATAATTTTATCATTCCCTAAGCTGTTGCTTCAGAGAAGCATTTCAGCAGCAAGGGTTGCCTGTAGATTCACACCTGTAAAAAACAAGAAAAAGGTCAGCAGTGAGGGTGGATATTGCAGCTGTGGATGAGAGGGATTACAGCTGGTGCGGGGCACGTGCCTGCACTGTGGTTACAGCCACAAGCAGGATGGGGTGCGGGCATGTTTTAGGAAAGACCAAGCATAGCAGATCTCCTCCACTGCCATTCTGAGGTGACCAGCTAAAGCCTTGCTTGGAGCTCAGAGACCTGAAGCAGAGTGTGCTCGCTGTTTTGGGGACAACGAGCAAGCTCAAAGGGATCTGCTTCCTCAGGATGAGGAACCCTTGTACCCACAATTTGTACCCACAAGTGCCATGTGAGCGGCAAGGCAAAGGCTGTGCCTTTAGTAGCCCACTATTTCTCTTAAAGCTCTCTGTGAATAATACTCAGAGAGCCATAAGATGCCTGAGGAGGGGTTGTTAAGAGAGCCGCATGCTCTGACTCATGTGGAGGCCACCCAAACTCACGGAGGAACGTGTGGAAGTTTCTCAACCTTCAAGCCACAAAGTCATCTGCTTCCCTTTCACCAGAAGGAAAGATAACACAGGAACAGATACTGAAGGATGGGGTTGGCTTTCTGCCACCAGCTGCTTTAGCAGAAAATGGGAATTAAGTCAGGGGAGGTCTGTACCAAGTCCCTTCTGGCCTTGCTCTTTTCTGTGGTAGCTTCTATCTGCCTGTGGGAGCTATTGGTTTGACTCTGCTGTTTCTCCACTGTGGGCAGTGACAGGGGATGTTTGCTGAGTCCACAGTTCCTGTTGCTTTGACATTCTGATCTGGTCTGGGTGTGGAAACACCCACAAAAAGTACCATTGGCACAAACGGAACTGCATAAAGATGACGTTATTCACCAGGGACCCATAGAATCTGCACCGAAACTTGGTTTAGGTGCACATTTGCCAAAAGATCAGCTTCTAACTCCCCAAAGAGCAGAGGCATACTATCAAGAGGAATGATTTCTTCTTTGAACAACCTGGTCTAGTGGAAGGTCCCTGCCCATGGTAGAAGGGTTGGAACTAACTTAACTAACTTTAAGGTCAGACTACTCTTCTACCTAACTTGAGCTCATATCTGACTTATTTTAGGACTTTCTTAACTGCTTGGACTGGCACGTCACCATGAATTTTTGAGGGAAGTCAGCCATCACCAGCATCAAAGAAAAAGGAAAAATTGGAACTGAAATAATTAATCTCAGCATCTGGATTCCAGTCCCTGCTCAGACACATACTTCAGTTTTTCATAGGGACACAAGAGCTGTAGTTAAAGAAAAATAAATTCCAGACTTAACTGCTAGTCTGAGGCTCAGGGCAGATTTAGAATGCAAGCTGAAAGTCCACCGAGATACTAAACAGAGAGCAGGTGTGAACACTGGTATCGCAGGCACCCCTGGCACACTGGCTGCTGCTTGTATCCAGGTACTGCTTCCTTATCTTGTGTTTGCAAGGGGAAATACTTGTGTAGGTGCCCAGCTCCAGAAACAGCTGCTGGCATCAGAGGGAAGCAGCCCCAGCTGCTCAGTTACCACCCTCCAGAAAGGGAGCTCCCCTACCCTCTCCAAGCCCATCTGTCTGCAGAGTGCAGGGAACCAGGTACCCAGGTCTTGTGCCTTGAATAGGGAGCTTCCACATCTCCTTTGGGACCATAGAGCTCATCAAGACACCTCTGCATCACACACCACAACAGTACACCTCAGACCTCTTGGAAGATTTGAGTCTTTCTTGAAAGATCTGTTTGAGGAGAGAGAACACAGAACTGAAACTGAAGATGAAATTAAATTCAGTTTGCTGGTGTAAGGAGCATCTTTTAGCATGCTCTTGGTAATTTAGGCAGTCAAATATTCTGCTTCAGGTTTGATGCAAATGCTGCTGGCAGCGTCCTGCTTCCCTTCAGGCACTGCTCAGCCCTGTGCAGCAATAAATCAAGAGAATCTGAAGTCAAGCCACCTAGACAGCTTAAATGCCAGATAAAACCTCTGACTACATTTAGCTGTGTCTTTCCATGCTTACCAAACTTTACATCCATTCATTTTTTATATCAGAAATGTCCAGACAGTCTTCTTGTTGAGGAATTCACTGAAAACTGCATTTTCTTCCAGGTAGTGTAATCTGAGCAGCTATTGAGGGAAAACCTGCAAGCCTGCCTTCCCTTTGCAAATACCTTCCCCTTATCTTTACATCCTCAGCAACGCCATCATCAACGCAGTTCTCTCTTCGGTGACTGAATCAGCACAAGAGAAAGTGTTCAGCACTTCTGGCTCTAATCCCTGTTCAAACAGCTGCTCTCAATTTCCTCCAGAGAAAACCAACCTGTTTGATGAATCAGTTCCCCCACCGATTTGCTATGTCACATAACAGGCAGACCTGCAAGATACCAGCCTCACATAGGCTGCCAACCTGCAGTCAATAATTTCCAAATACATGCAAAAAATACCCCTCGACTGCAAAAAAAAATTGTCACGAAAAGTGCTGAATTTGGTAATATCAACTGAGAAAATGTCCAGACATTTGCACATATGCATGCATGCTTTAGCAGTGGAATTAATCATATATTGTGTATCATGAAAAATTCATAGGAGTAAAATATGATCTGGTTGAAAAACATTGAAAATCAAATAAAGTTTTTCAGACCAGATATGGCTCTCACTGAAACCTTTTAGAAATACTGTATGTTTTTCAAACGTAGAGAGTGCTATTCCATGCTACATTCAAAACTGCTCTTGAAGTTTTTAAAATAACTTACTGACCACAGTAACAACATCTTTCTTTCCTGGAGTGCTTACTGTCTAATGTGAAAACCTTTAGAAGAAATAGGAAGAGAAAAGAAACATACAAAGACCATTCAATTTTTACTTTCTGTGCTAAAGCTGGAACAGCCTTCTTTTGTTTATTTTTTTCCACCATACTGTATTTTTCAGAGATTTTTGCATTGCATTAAAATGTGTTACACAACTTGCATTTCCAAAACAAAGATACAGTTCTCTCTTTTCTTGGAATTCTAAAATAATGACTATATATTTAGATAGAGTAATTCACGCATAGTTCTTTTCCTAGCTCTTTTTGCCTATTTTCTGCACAGTAGGAGCATTGCCAAATGTTGTCCACGTATTGTATGGGCACCTCTCTGGAGCCAGACCACCATCAGAACTTCTCTCACTTCCCTTAGCTTCAGTCACTTCTGCCATGCCAAGTTACGTTACTTTGAAGGACAGATGGAAGGACTTGGGCAGTGAGATTGCTACAGCAGCAAAGACATCTCCCGAGGCTCCATCTTATGTTGGCAAAAGAGATCTTCAGCCAGCCCAGGTTGCCACAGAGGGCTGTGCTTCTTCTAGGAGTTCTGGCAACACTACTCTGCTGGGTGAGGCTTTTGTGGCACAGCCCCTAACCTTGGTCGGCCACGGGACTGGAGAGAATGTCCCAGGATGTGGGACACAGAAATTACCATGTCAAGCAAGGACTCCAGTTTCTGTCTCTTCAAATGATTAATCTAAAATGCTAATAAAGAAGATCTAAGATAATGTCTCTTCTAGCTACTTTTTTCCTTCCCTCCCTCTCTCCCTGTACATCCATGGGACATAGCAGCAGTCTCATCCCCCAGCTGGTTGTGTTTCTCTCATGAGGTCACTCCGGCTTGTTCCTACTCTCAGTGAGATTATCTAGCAGTGAGATCAATATGTTAAGCATAAATTATACAAAGCAACAGTTTGTTGCCAGCTCCTGGATGTCCTGCCTCCAAATTTCTTTGAATATCTCCCTTCTTATAAGACATAATTCATAGCAAAATCTGACTCGCCTTTCTGCCTTCAGCTTCAACTTTCCCTGCAGTTCACATAAAATTCCTTAACTAAATGCTTTCTTTCGGGATTTTTCTTACATGTGTTTCCCCTACAGATATAACACACAAATCATAGAAGGTAAAGATGACAAAACCCTAGAAGGTTTTCTGAAGCAATCTGTGGTGGAGAATTGTCCCCCACTGTACATCTTTGATCAGGAATAATTTTAAATGCTTCAAGTAACAAAAAGCTAAACAATTTAATCAATAAGCAGTTCTGAGCTGGCCTCAACTTTGCTTTGTTTCATCCACTATTTCAGCCATTCTAGAGCCAACACTACCATTCAAAAAATCTTCTTTAATATTTGTATATTTAAATATATGCACGTTAGCATCTACGAACAGTTTCTTTAAACATGCTGATAAATTTGGATTAATTCCAGTAGTTCTCAGTCACTGACTGTGTACAGAGCAGAACTCTTCAGGGAATTAAGGAAAAATTGCCATCTAAAGAATAAAAATCTTCATATAGATAATACACGTATTTTCTATCAGGGTAGTTTAAAATATCACAGTTACTTCCAGGAGCTGTATCAGAGAGCTGAGTCTGGCACCCATTTCCACTTCTTCTTTGAAGTCTAAAATGAGATCTTGTTTTGTACAGAGTATTCTAATTTCTATGTAGCTGTGTAAGAACAAGCAACGAATTATCTCGGATTTTTTAGGCGCTGAATGACATTCAAAGCTTTTGAATGAAAAAAAAAACCAAACCAACAATAATACAAAGGGTTTCCAGATAGCGTAAGTAAGATTGAATGCAGTTTGCTCATCTGTAAGAAGTTTATTTCAGAAAGATTTTTCATGTTTCTATTGGATCCAGATAGTTTGGTTATAAAGCTATATAAAGAGAAAACCTAAATCACTTGAGGCAGTGTTTTCACTGGGTAGTAAATAATGCCTAATGACAGATTATTGGCGTTCTGAGAAATCAAAGGTATTTTTGACAAATCAAAGTTATTCTGATATCTGCACTGTTTAGATAGCATTTACGTAAGTTTTACATAGCTTATACTACTTTTTCTAAAACTGCTAGAAAACCAGTAGACATCGGTCTCTCAATGAAGACCACCACTGACAAAGATATATAAATGTAGAGCAAGAAGTGATTTCTTTTTTTTTTACATACCCAGTGACTTTGAAATTGTGTTTTAGGTGCAATGGCGTGAAAACTAATTCACTTATGTGCACTGTGCTACCTATTCACTTACTTACATTTCTGTGCAAAATTACTGAAATATCTCATTAGAGAGATCTCTGTTGCTTTATCATCATTGACTTTATTGTCCCTCCCCATCTTTCCATTTGGGTGATTTGATTTGCTCAGATAACCAACTGTCTTTTTTATAGGTTTAGTAAATAGATCTTACACAGATCTGTCCAAAATCCTGCCAAGGAATATACATTGTTAATACCCAGAGCAATGTCCTGTACAAAAGGAGAAACAACATGAAAGACATGTTAATCTTTAGCCTTGTAACCCAAATACCTTCGTTGACAAAGGCTGTTACAGTGATTTGCCAGAGAGAAGTGAGTTGTCTGAGCACATGGATTTGTTCAGACTGGTTTTATTTGCTTTTCTTTAGAAATGTGACAGATCATGTTGAGCATGTATTCTGCCCAGAGGTACTATTAAGGATATATTCTAAAACCCAGAAATACGATATAGTCTCTTGTAGCAGTGTTGACAGAAGGGTGACAAGACTAGTCACACAAAATTACCTACCTTTTTTTAAGCAAGAAATTTTTTTTCCAAACTATCACTATTAGTTTTTGGCATATAAACAAATATATTTTCTATAACAATCTTACAAATCTATATCTTGTAAATCTATATTTTTCTTCGTGTGGACTAAAACAAGCTGTAAAATGTGGAAAGAGAGGCAAAGGCTGGCGCGTTCTTAAGAACAATATTTGTTTCTCTGCTGCACCTCCTAGAAAAAGTTCTACTCTCAAATTACCAAGGAAAGCAACCCAGGCACTGAATTTTTTTAGTGCTAATTAAGATAGATGGGAACAGGACTGTCAGCTGGTACAAGTCCCCTCAGTGTCATTTAAGAACAGTTATGAGGAGGTAGATTTAACTTAAGGCTGGCTCATCTACTCAGCGTGTTGCCTGCTCATGCTAACCAGGTGTAAGAGGTTTCAAGTTGGATCAATGAAGACAGCAACCTGTGTTGGGCGGGAGTGTTGGTCTGCTTGAGGGTGGGAAGGCTCTGCAGAAGGATCTGGACAGGCTGAATTGATGGGTTGAGGCCAATGGTGTGAGGTTCAGCAAGGCCCGTGAAGTGTTACAGGCTGGTGGCAGAGTGGCTGGAAAGCTGCCCTGCGGAAAAGGACCTAGACCAGTTGCCAGTCTGTGGAAAGGAAGCTAGCAGTGTGCCCAGGTGGCCAAGGAGGCCAAGGGCATCCTGGTCTGATTCAGAAATAGTGTGGCCAGCAGGACCAGGGCTGTGATTGTCCTCTTGTACTCAGCACTGGTGAGGATGCACCTCGAGTTCTGTGTTCAGTTTTGGGCCCCTCACTACAGGAACAACGTTGAGGTGCTGGAGCAAGTTCAGAGAAGGGCAGTGGAGCTGGGAAAGGGTCTGGAGCACAAGTCCTATGAGCAGCAGCTGAGGGAGCTGGGGGTGTTTAGCCTGAAGAAAAGGAAGCTTGGGGGGACCTTACCACTCTACAACTGCCTGAAAGGAGGGTGAAGCCAGGTGGGGGTCGGCATCCTCTTCCAGATAATGAGTGGCTGGACATGAGGAAGTGGCCTCAGATTGTGCTAGGGAAGGTTTAGATTAGGCGTTAGGAAAAATTTCTTCACTGAAGGGGTTGTTAAGCTCTGGAACAGTCTGGCCAGAGAAGTGATTTTATCACTATCCCTGGAGGTATTTAAGACACATGTAGATGTGGCACTCAGGGACGTGGTCCACTGGTGGAGTTGGCAGTGCTGGGTTTACAGATGGACTTGATGACCTAAAAGGTCTTTTCCAACCTAAACAATTCTATGATTCTTTTCTTTTATTCTGCTCTTTCTTCTTAGTATCCTACAATTCCTGGTCCACCACCTAACTGTTAGAAGCATTCAGTATCTAATTTCCATTTCAATGCAGCTGAGAATAGGTTTGTATACACTATTTTAATATAAAAGGAAGAGACATGGTGTTTTACTTTGTTCTGGACATGTAAGATTTGTTTATGTAATGTAAGCTTGAAAGCAAATAACTTCGCGTGCTCATTCCTACAAGTCACTCAAATCCATTACAATAGTTTTCCCAAAACAGTCTGTTAAGTCTAACCACAAAACCATTAAGCACAGGAGTAGGTCTGTTTCGAATTAATGCAGCAGGTGGGCACATCACAGACAAACAGCAGTGTGGCATTTCCCAAAGGGGAGTATCATTGTCATGAAATAACAACACAACTACTGCATAGCTCAAGGAGGTAAAAATGGAAGCAGATTTTTGCACAGGTCCCACACCTGGAAATTGAGTCACCTCCTGTGACAGAAGCCATCATTAGGCTGCTAAGGTAATTGTCTGAAATTCAGAAAATAGCTTTCCTCATGGGCTGTAGCCGGGACACTTTCCTAAAAGCTAGTTTAGTTTCTTCAGTGCTGTGACGGTGAAGTATGAGGAACCTTTTTGTATCGAGAAACCTTTTTGTATCATGAATCATCAATTTCTTTTGAGCAAGTCTTTTTTTTTTTATTTTATTTTTGGTTTAGAAAAATATATGCTTTTAGTTTTGGGGGTTTAGTTGGACTTTTCTCCAAGAAAACATGAACACAGCAGCATCTTGCAGAGACAGAGGTTTACAGCCTAAGGTGCTGAAAGAACCTCTCACTGCCCCATGTTCGCATAAAATCTGTCCTGTCCGCTTTGAACAGTCTGAGGACCAAAATCAAGAGCGGAAGAAACAGAAGGAAAGGGCTTGGGAGTGCCAGGAGCTTGTCCCTGCCCAGATCATAACCCAGTCCCAGCAGAGGTATGGAGAGGCCAGGGCTGGACCTTCTGGGGTGCAAATATGGTATTTTTGTATTTATGTATAAATAAATATTTTATGTATTTTTGTATATTTTTGCATTTATGGTATTTTCTCTTCATAAGGCAAATCTGTTAATGGTGTCTGCAGCCTAGGCTGTGTGGAGGTATCTGGCACTCAAATGCACCCACAGCCCACAGCAGCTCTTTCCCTGTGGCTCAGCATCACTCTGTGTCTCTCTCCTCAGCTTGGCCGCATTTTCTCAGTGCTGAAATTAATTCAAGCACAGTAGGGCACTGTTGGGAAGAAGAGAGGAAGAACCTGGCTGACCTCAGGTTGTGGCAAGGAATTGTTCAGGAATCAGCATGCAGGAAGCCACTGCCCAGAACTGGAGTCTGGGAAGAAGTGTTTTGGAGAGATCACCACAACCAGCTGGGGGAAGGACTGTGTAGGTCATGGCTTAGCTCCCAACTCAGTCAAAAACAGACACAAATTTGCTAAGCCTGCCAGCTTAGCAGCTTCATTGACTTAGACCTCAAAACACAGCATCTCTATAATGTAACCCTCCTCCTCCTGCCACCCTGCATGGCCTGTACTTCACTACTGGACCTCTAGGTTCTTCTGTAGGCTTGTTTTATAGGAACTTGGGGTCTGATTTAGGGAAATCTCAGTTGGCTCACCTTCACGTAAATCACTTAAAGATTTCCTTCTGTAAGTGTAAAGCACTGAGCTGTTCAGTTGAGGAAACATATCAAAACTGCACCCAATCACAGGTGGATTTACTGTGATACTTGCTGATTTTTAATTGTGCAACCTTAATTTCCCTTCCTAAAGAGTTCTGGTTTGGGCAGTTTCCAGCAATGAGGCCTATATTGTTATCTAGACCACAATCTGCCCTAAATTAATTTTTAAAGAGGTTTGGGGGTTTTCTGTATACATGATGTTGCGTACTTTGGAAATACTTGCGCATGGCACACTTTTTACAAGTTTATTGAAGTTGTTTTTTGATCATATTTTCTCTGTGACCCTGAGATGGTATCTTTGTCACATGTCCTTTTCTGTATTTTTTAGGAGACACTGAAAGCTTTTGACCGGGAAGTAAATGAGTTTGTGGACTACATGTTTGGACCTCGAGGTAAGCTGCTCCACTTACAGCCCTTTAGAGAAATAATACTTCTACAGATTACCACCCAAAAAACTTCTAATAAATTTTCTGAGTAACTTCTTATTGAAAAAATGTAAACTAGGCAGAATCACAGTATTGTCAAGAACACACCATAATTGCAGGAAATCTATCAGTGCAATTATTTGTGATTCCTTTGTTTCTGAGAATATCAAAGAAATTCAATTTTACATCCAAACGTGGAATAAAAAGCCTGAAAACTTGGATCTTTCTGAAAGTGGAAGATCTGGTTTGGGACTGATTGGCATTCATAATCTAGTTTGTTTGGTCTGGCTACTTATTGCCTAATTCAGAAGGATGCTTGGAGCAAAAGCAACCTTTGGGATCACATCCAAAATTTCAATAAACCGATAGACTGGTTGGGACAACAGATGCATCTTTTGACTTCCTATTACTGCTTTCTGGAACAGTTTGAACAAGAGTAACTTAAATAATTGTAGCTTGGAGGTGCCTCATGCTTTTATTAGGATTGAAACAAGTAAGTAAAAAAAACCCCAAACCTTAAATAGGACTGCAGGCAAGGATGAAGCACCAAAGTCAGGGCTAAGAGAGCCAAGCAAATACAAGAAAGGGGTGAGACAATAGCTTAGACAGAACACAGTCTTCAGAGCAGGTCCCTGCAAGGCCACCTTGCTGTTGCTAGGGCTGGGTTTAACTTCAGGAATTACCTTGCAAATTTTACCACAGTTAAATCCAGAATGGCTGCTCGTGTGGATGGACATATGCTTGTGGATTCTCAGTTTGTTGCAGTAATGTCCTCCATGTCATGGAAGTTCTTGCTTAATTAGAAGGAAAAGGGAAAGATGTAGTGTTCTTAAACCCAAGAAATTCTCATTTTTCCTAGCTGGCTGGATGGCTACAAAATCTTTTCCATCATCTGTACAGTAGATGTGAAGTTTGAAAGAAAGATTTCCAGCGAAGAAACACTGAACAGCTTGGGAACTGCAGCAGAAGTGGTTAAAGCAGAATAGGTTTTATTAATGGCTTCTACAATAGTACCTTTTAATATTAACAAAGAAATGTGATTGGAAAAATAAAAGCACTACTTTTGGGGGTTTTGGTGTTTTGGTTTGGTTTTTTTTTCCAAATGGACATGATGTTCTCATTCATTCCTCTCTCCTTGTTGGTCCAGATAAATTGTCTGAAGGAATAAGCTGTAGCTGATCCAATTCTGAGTAGCACAGTGATCCCTTTGGGCTTTTAGAAGGGCCTTCAATTAAACAAGTATTATTTGTATTGCTTGCCAAGTACATCACCATCCTCCTCCAGACATCAGTGCTGGAGATAGCTTTGTTTGTCCATGCCTCTTCGCTCTGATCTTTAATTTAACTGGTGATATAATGACACATTACCATACATTTCCTGAATAGCACAGCTCCCTCCAGTGTGTTTATTCACATAAATTATTCATATAAATAATTCACATAAATAATTCACAATAAACTGCTATCAGTTTTAAATCGAATGACCCCACAGATGAATATCTAATGAATCTGAGCGCTTCATCAAACATCTGAACCTACAAATCATTCCTCTTCTTTCTCTCTACTGATTTTCATCCACAGTACACATTTCATTCAGCAGCAAGATGGATTAAAAGGATAGATAACAGCACTCTATTATTCTAAAAAACAATCCCCTATTTATCGTTTATATTTTAGGGAGTAACTCCTGAAATACTTGTATCACTATGCAGGTCTTTGTCATCATTACCAGATGTGTCTGAGGGCACTAGAAGAGACAGAAAGCCATGTTCTATTTCCCAGAGGCAATCTCTGTCACACTGGGAGCACCAGGTTAACACAAGCTGCAGTACTGCCCGACTAGAATGAGGGACAGACTATCAGAGATCTGAATTTGATTTATATATATTGGCCTATTTTGTACCTTCATTCACTGGTATCAGCTGGGCTTTGTAGACGAATTCACCTCCGTGTTTGCTTTTGAGCTAGCAGAACAAGTCCTTTGGATCAGGGAACAGCAGCCGTATACCCATTGGTTGCATCTCTTAATAAGGGGCGGTCTTACAATTTGGTGTTGGTCCATATTGTTCTTAGGCTCAAGGCAAATTGGGAAAGAGTGAAATAGCAATTTTCTCCCATAAGAGATCGTTTTTCCAAGGTCACCCTTCATCTGCAGAGTATTGTTTGGTGTTATGCAAGAATAAGTAATACTGAATTGCAGCAGCTAAATCTAGTTAACTGGTTGTTTTATCTGTGAAGGAAACAGAGGTGCTCAAGAAGAGATGTATTTTATTGAAGTTATGATAAAGTAAAAAGCATTTTTTCCTAATAGGCTATGATGAGTAGCAGGGCACTGGGGCAAACCCATCTACCCTCTGCATCTAAAAAGGACTGAATCTACTCAGACACTGACTGAGCTATACAGAAACTTGAATCAAAATGTTTCTTAACCTCATTGATAAAAGCCTGATACATTTAAAGAGCGTGGGAGGCCTGCCACTCGTTTCAAAGGAGCCAAGATTTCACCCCAAGGGTTTGGCACATCATGGCCACTGACCATGAATGAGCTTATTATGGGAGCGATCAGAGCTTGTGGGCGCCTGCTCCTTCCCCTGCTGTAGTCCAGCGCTTTCCCACTGTGGCTTTATTCGCTTTGGTCTCAATTTCAGATGCTGTGCTAGTTCAATACTGTAAAAATAATCCTTTCTCCTACTGACAGTGTACCTTTATAGTACTTGAACACGGAGATTTAACTGTCGGTCAACAGAAATGCTTTTCATCTCTCAGTCCTCTGATAACTTCTTTTGAAATACATTCCCTTTCCTCTCTCTTCTTGATGCATAAAAACCTCCCTCCGCTTGTCATTCAGGGATAAGTGGAAGTGGAAACAAAACAGTCACGTTCCTTGGCTGCCCTTTATAAGCCACTTTCTGCCAGAAACTGTCTTATTCTTCAAGGCATTGAGGTCGTGGTGGAAAATATTCAGGAAGGGTACACATTTTAACAATTTCTCTTGAAACTGGAATAGTATAGAATTTAAAAATACTTGACATGCTGACCTGAACAAGCACACGATTTCTGCTTTTGTGTGGATCTGCCCACGTGCTTGTGGCCACTCACAGCAGAATGAAAACTTTTTGAGGGCATACCAGGGCAGAATTTATTCTGTGTAGTTTAATTTGTATTGCGGACTCTTCTGGATACTTTTCCTCTTTGAGCAAACATGCAGTTTCATCATCTAATGATGCCAGTTTGCCTTTGTGCATGTAACCTTTGTGCACCAAGTGTTGCAATCCTCAGATGGGAGACCTTTCCTTAGATAGCAGCCTTGCTGACATGATGGTTTTCTACATCTTCATTTAGGATACCAGTTAAATAAATTAAATTCTTATTCTCCTAAAACACACACTCCTAAGACATCAACGCGTACCCATGCAACCTTTGCCTATCCTGAGACTCCTGTGTCATGTTGAGAGCTCATAAGGGAGCAGAATCACCTCTAAAACGTTCATTCCAGTGCTTCAGACATGGCTTGTGAGCTTTAAGAGATTGTTGGAAATGTTTCCTTCTCACATGGAAGTGATCCTAATAAGCATTGAGATCTGAAGACTGACAGCAGGCATTCTAGCTTGCTAATGCACAACAAAGCAAGGCTGCCCTAAAAGGAAGGATTGTGCTGTTGCAGCTGCTTAAATCCTACACCTCCCTGCTCCTAGAGATTTTTGGGAGTCCAAAAGGGAGAGCCAAAAGCAGGAGAGCATTGGACTTCTGTGGTAGTGGGGGTCTGGTTGAAAGTCTTTCCCACAAAAAGCTATCATCCCTCATGGGATCCGAATTCAACAGATGAATGTTACAGACACTGCGATGGATAAGCAGAAGAAAAATGTAATTAGAAAGAAAGCTGATGATCAAAGCCTGGCTCGTACGCAAGTTACTCTAATATACTTAAAATTTCACTTTACATATACCTGTATGCATGTATTTCTGAGGAAGGAATTGTTGGAAAGAATACAGTACAGCAAAATTGCAATTAATTACTAAATGCTTGGCAACATTTGCTTTGTGTGTCATCCATTGCCCAGTCTTTTCCAAATTCAACACAGGCAGAAAAATAGTAGAATGTTTTTTTCTTAAACTGTGAATAGCTTTTCTTTTATGATTTTTAATGTAATCTTAGCCTTTGTGAAAAAATAAACTAGGTAATTTAAAACATTGTCCAAGAGCAAAAACATCTTTTCAAGAGCAGAAAGAGCTGCCTTCTTTGTGACATGCACAATAACTCCTCACTGAATTCTTTATTCACTTACTCCATAAGTCATTCTAAAAACTAGCTGTGATGCCCCCTAGTTCTTTCCAAAAGCAAATGGCTGAAGAATGTAGCTATGGAAAATTAACTCTAGGTTTTGCTCCATCTTGGAAAAAGAAAAAAGCACAGAAAGCACACCCCTTTCTCTCATGACATCCAGTTGCTCGTATGACAACAAAGCGATGCCTCCAGCCTGGCATCTGGGATTAGGCTTTGCTCATGCACACCGAGCTATCTGATTACTGCCAATGGGATTACTTGTGTGAATAAGGCAAGCAGGATTTGACCTTAATATTTCATTTCAGGACCGGGCAAGTGGGACAGAAACTGTGAGAAAGCAAGCCCTCGCCCAGCCAAAAATCTTCGATAACCGTCAAAGTAAACATTTGCCACTTGCTTTTCATATTTAATGTTTTGGAAAAGTCCTCCCCTTGTGTGAACGTTTTCTAGCCAATGTTGTATACCTTCCTACCTGTATGGCAAGTGCAGAGTTAAAATAACACATGAGCTGGCAACATTACATGCATACTTTGTATTTAATACTATCTGCAAACTGTCCTTTGGGCAGATTAAGATAGGATTTAAATAAGTATTAAATTAAAACATTAAATTAAAATTTTTAAAGCGTATAAGAATGGGGTTTTCCCCTTCATTTTCTCTTTACTGTTAAAATGGGATGATTTAGGTGACCTTAAATTATTGGGGAATTCCATGCCGTTTTCAGCCCACATTCTCTGAGGCTTATGCAGTTTTGGTGAGTTGAAAGCAATGGGTAGCTCTTGTGAGGAAAGAACGGCTGATTCCATCTCACACTTTTAGCAGATTCTTTTCATTATGTGTTCTGCCTTATGTTAGCAATGCTTTACCATAGCTTTCTTAATTGCCTGCTCTGTGGGTTTCTTTTTTAGATCCAAGGGTTAGAGGATGGTTCCTTTTGGACTCTTACCTTCCCACATTTTTCCTCACTGGAGCATATCTACTCTGCGTATGGCTGGGCAATAAGTTCATGAAGAACAGGCCTCCTTTCTCCCTCAGGGCTCACCTCATCGTGTATAACCTGGGCATCACACTGCTCTCCTTCTACATGCTCATAGAGGTAAGTGCTCTTCCATGCAGCACAGCTGAGAAAGGTGACCAAGATACAGTTTTTAGCAGAAGTATCTTAGTGACAGGTAGTTTTGCTAGGAAGGTTAAAATCAACAGCAAAATAAATTAAATATATATAAAAAAGAGTCCCTTCTCATCTTAGATCTTGGCATGTTTTGGCTGTCTTTCCTGAGCTACAGTCCACACCTGGGGACAGATCTTTGCTGCCAGGATGGTGTCCACAGGCATAAATTTGAATCTGCAACAGTGGCTCAGCTCAAACATGCCTGTATCTTGTTCTTCAGCACTCATGAAAATGCCATGGATTGGGTTTTATTCATATGACTGTCCGTGGAATGATTTTTCCATGCCCATGCTTAAATATGATGACAGCAAGTGCTGATTTATTTATGGTATTGGAATTCAATGTTATTTTTCTGCTCTTGTGACTAAGAAGCTTTCCTCATGTAGTCAGACAGTAAAAGACAGATGTTGAAAACTTACCACTTCATCCAAAAGCAAGGGCTGTAGGGCTTGGAGGCTGAATATGGTCACACAGATTATTTCCCAAGTACTTATCAGGAAGGAACATACTCATATAATTCAGGATGCATTTAGAACCAGGAGAGAGGTTTGAATGCATCTGATGATTTTGCAACAGCAGGGGATTCAAACAGTGCCCCTCAGTAGACATGTGGGGTTTTGCCTCTGCAGAGGGAAACAGAAGCCAAAAATTGCTGTTTGGATATTATTTGGGAGCTGCCCATTTTCAGTCTTTTGATAACTGAGGTACTTTTAATATTATAGTGTTAACATACATGACTTGAAGCCCTTAAAAATGAACACAAGAAGACAAAACCCACAAAACTTTCTGTTGGTTGGACAAGAAACTTTTCTGAAGCCAAACAGGATCCCCAAAGATTTCAAGTTTTAAATTAATTTGAGCTACATACCAAGTGACTGGCCTGGTCAAATGGCTGAGGAGCAGTGTAGGTTTGTGCCTTTGTGCAAAGGACTGATTGTGTTATGCAGAGCTTCGTCCTGGTCAATGCTCCAGCTGGCTTCTGAGGCTGCTGTGGGTGTCTGGGAGTGCAGGATAAGGTTTAGAGCAAAGGAGAAAACAGCACAATTGCTGGAAGGTTTGATGACTCCACAATGATTGTCCTCCAGAATTTAAATTAGCACTTTGATGTTTAAATCCGCATTTTGCTTGAAGGTATACAGATAACTGGCTGCAGTAGCAGGACTCAGCAAAAAGGATTAACTGAATAGAAAACAATACTGCTGCCCCCTCTCCCTAGCAGTCTGATTTGGCCTGCCACAAGTAAATAAATAGAAGAACAAAGAAAATTTTAGGAGGTCTCATCTGCACGAATGAAGCAAATTGGGTTTAAGCCACCTTCACATCCTGGTAGGAACTGTATTTAGCCACCTCCTATTCAGCTGTCTTCCTGCTCCATCCTTCCTGAGGCTAACTTTGCTGCAGACAGTCACCGAGTTGCATTAGCCTTCAGATTAGCCCCTTGAGACCCTGATTCTGAGGCTGAAGGCTGCTGGCTTACATGTCCCAGACTGCAGCCGGGCATGGCTGGCAGCGCCAGCTCACAGCTCCGCATTCTGCAAATTTGGGAACCCAGGGAGCATGACGGCTGATCTGTGCTGCCAGCTGTTCTTCTGCAGATCTCACTCTTAGCTCTGGACTGCCAGCCAGGCTGGTTTTACACTGTGCAAAACACATTTCCAGAATACTGGCTCTGCATTTTCTCTTAGTCTGCTTGCCTGGCTCCTATCGCAGCTTCTCCTGTGAAGGAGCAGAATGGAAGTTAAGACTTGCAGTCCTGCCTGAGGTAGCCTGCACATCCCTGCTGAAGAAAAACAGGCAAATGGGAGAGCAGAAATCATCTTCAGCATCAAATAAAGTCATGGTGATCGAATATTTCAAAATGTCTAATTTCCAAAGCTTCTCTCTATGCCCTTTATGCTCCCTGTCTTTTGTGGACAGTAAGCTCTTTAAGGCAAGAGTTACCTATATTTAGCACATTCTGCACAGTGGTTCCTTATGTAAACACAGCTGATCCTTCCAGTGACTGTGATTCGGGATCAATTCCTGGTTAGACACATCTATAACGGTTGTTGTATTCCTCTGTCCTCTCACTGCATCTAAACCCCTCTGGTCTCTGTATTGGGGATAAATCATGAAATACTGAGCTCTGCAATAGAACTAAACCACATTCTCCCCGTATACACACACATAACCCACCAAAAAAACCCCCATAACCAATCATCTTTCTTTGTTTTGTTTATAAGGTGCCACGCAGCATTTCTTGCAATAGCTCCACTTGCTTCTTAGACAATCAAAAGGAAAAAAATATCTCGTTCACAAGAAAGGGTGTATCTCCAAATACAGCCTGTCCCGCATGATGGATTAAATGAGAAACATGGTAAACCTGCTGATGGGGATACCTGTTCAATTCTTCATCTCCTCACCCTCACCTCCTGACTAGTTATAATTGGCAATTCATGACAGTTGATTTGTACAACCTCAAGGCAAGAAGATGAAGGTTTTAGCAAAGAGTCATAACAAAAGGGCTGTTTGTAAATCTCCAAGGGCAGATTCCTCTTTTGAGCCAGAGTTCCATGCAGTGCACCATGGGCACGAACTATGTGGGAGCCAATTTTATCTCTGAGCTTCGAGGTCAACCAATCCGCAAAGTACTTGGAGGAACAGCTCCAGGACAACTCTAAGATGTGCCATTAGCATAAGGTCAGATACCCCTCCCATCCCCGAAGGACAAGGTCTAAAGATAAACAGCTCTGCCCAGCTGCCCTCATCCTGCTGAGATGTCTCAAAATTTTTGAGTCAACAAAGATTTAGGTGCCTCTAAAGGCCTCCCAGGAGGGCAGCTTGTAAGACCCTAATTTAGACTTCTGAGTTAGGTACGTAGATTTTCTTGAAGTTGTTGAAGGTGCTTTCCTTCCCTGGTTGAATATGATGGAGAAGTTGGCACTTGGGTTTGGAGCACGTTTTCTTCAAGTACCTGAATCTTAGACACAAGTCCTGTGCTTAGATTGGGCAGGCTGCAGGTGGGCTGCCAAGGGGGCAGAAGACGATTCCTTCCACCCTTGCTGCTGCCAAAGAAACCCACTTCAGTGGGTATTGTTGTGTACTTTCCTGTACCAGTAAGTTCTCATAGCCCCAGATCAACTCTACTGATCCAACAATTTCTAGGACATTGTCAAATCCTGGATAACGAAAAACAGCCACCACCTTTTTATTTCAACAAAAATCAAAACTTTTAACAATTTCCCTTAGAAATAAATGCATATTCTCTACTCAAATCTTTGCTTAAGATGCTAGAAGTACCAACTATGAGCAACAAACCAGCTTACTGGGAAAAACCACCACATCTGTGCATATTTTAGAATTATTTCATGTGCTTACAAACCACACTTCAGGGATGCAGCCTGAGGCACTAGGGGCCAAACTGTCACAAGTCCAGTGACAAATTAAAACTGGAAACACAAGAGACCAGTGCTGATCTCTGAATTCTGAAATTACTCAGGTGAGGATACTCTCTCTCAGTAATAGGAATGGACATAATCTCTGCCACGGTCTTAGGCTGCTTTCCCCAGCAGTATCACCTCTGCCCTATTTAAATCAAATCTTAGCTGGTCATCAAGGTCTCACCCAAGTCCTTCTGTTGATCAGGCACTGAGAAAACCAGGACACTAGCACCATTTGGGGCAGATTAAAAAGGAGATCTAGAGATATGTGTCATTAGCAGAGGGGTGGCGTGATGTCTCAAGCTGCCTGTATCCCCAGGTAGCTTCTCAGACTTATTACAAATCCATGGGATTTGTAAGCAAGCAGCCACATCCATGTGGGGAAGCAGGATCTGCATGTGAGGACCCCTCGTTTCAGAGCAAAGGGAAAAGAGCAGAACTCACAAGTATTGCAGGTCCAGTGCATTAACCTTTCTAGAGGAGCCAGAAAAAAAGTCTTCTACCTTGCAGGATTAAATAAAATAAAAAGCAGCAAATCAACTGCACTTCAGCTGTTTCTAGGAGATGAAAATTCATCCCACGTTAAGTCCAATTTCTGAATTACAGCCATAATTTCCACATCCATAGATGCCAAGGTAGTGTGAGCATTCCCAGGAGTGCCAGAATGATCAGGGCCATCAGCAACCACTTTTAGCCCTACACTCTGCAATTGAGATTATATCTCACATATTACTAGAAAGTAATGCCTGAATTAGGCATAATGGGGCAAAACAAAAGGAACAAATAAAAACCAGAAGGAATGCTTAAACTCTGTTTTATTCCGTCATTGTAATGGCTCACATCAGAAAGATTTGCTTCCTATCTGTGCAAGTGTTAAAAATATAGAGCTTGTGTAGCACAAGTTCTAAGTAAAGCTTTAACAGTGTAGATGATGAGGAAAGGTGAAAAAAGATCCCAGCCAATTCGAACACTCCTGGGATTTTACTGTAGAAATCCGACTTCAACATAATCTTGCTTTTGGTGCTTGTTTTTATTTTGTTTGCGGTTTGGTTTTTTTTTTTTTTGTAAGATTGTAATGAGTTATTGTTTTACTCCTTCATTAATTGTTCAGAAGTTAACAAATTAAGTACAGAAGTACAGAAGGATTCTAGATCCATCGGTATTGGTGCTTGAGGTGAAGGCTTTTTTTGAAGCAATTATTTAGTACTGAAAGACTATTTGTACCTTAGGGCAGCAAGAGAAAGTGAACCAAGTGAGAAACCAGAAGAGGTCAGGTGCACTTCTCTATCACTTGAAGAAAGGAGAAGAGGGAAAAAGAAAAACCTAGAGAGCAAAAGGTCACCGAGAGTGCATTGCAAAGCAGTGAAATGTAAGGACAAGAGCAAACAGCTCTTTTGGTTGAGTAAGAACTTCCTGTGAATAGAGTTAAATTACCAGGTGTTCCTCTATCTTAATTGAATGATTTGTTTGGAGAGCTGAGGAGCTGACTTTGCTGTCCTTGCCTGCATTTATTCCAGCTGGACATGTTGTCCTCGCATCTCAGTTTTCATCCTATGTGTTCTCCTCGTCTTTCACACTGACCTTTCTGAGCTCTGCATTTCAGTAGAACATTTAAACTGATCATTGAAAAAGGCAGTGCTCTGGATCTCTCGTGCACATTCAAATAGGATTCAGTAGAACCTTATCAGAAATCAAGAAAAAAACTTCATATGATGAGGTGTTCCACATGTGCAAACCTTCTAATACCGCCACTGGTACCACAAAATAAGACAGGGGAGCTATTCAGAAAAGATTTAATCAAAGACTCCTGGAAAATAAGCCTAGACAGGATTTCTTTTAGCCTATCCTGCTATCCCAGAGAACAGCAACACTCAAAGTAATAACACCATTCATAACTGATTTCAAGTAATTTTGTAGTCATTAGTTCACTAATCCTTCTATCAGGCTCCCATTTACTTTAGGAGTATTAAATGGAACTGGCTGGTAGTTTCTCAACAGCATGGCTTTGCATTTGGAAGAGTTTTTGTTGATAAAGAAAATTCAAATATTTATCAAAACTTCACTTGGGAAGGGGCTCTCTTTTTTTGTCATCATGAACTTTCTAACCTAAAAACAGGAAGAAAGCATGGGACCGTGTATTTCCTCTACTCTGGAATAACCAGTACCCTTTCAACTACAATGTTCCAGTCGGAGGAGACATCCCACAGAGGGTCCAGCTGTCTGTGCTACAGGTCAGGATAGCAAACTCCAGCTGGTGTATCACAGAATTAGCCAACCTTTTTTGGAGGAGACACCATGCGCACAATTATTTGACCTCTAACCAGACCCACGGCGAGCTGGAGATCCTCACCAAGCAGTAGCACAAAGCATGCTTTTCACAGTTCTGTCCCCATGAAAAACATCTCGAATACATCGCAAAGAGGAACAACAAAATACTTCCCCTGTGATAAATCCTGGGGGGTGTTTCCTTATTCAGCACCTGGATTTGTTTGGCACAACACCACCACTAAGCTTTTACATTTGGGGAAACCACGGCACTAACCAAGTGGCCAGGATGGGATGTTCTGGAATCTCCCAGCCCTGGGCTGAACCATCAAGCCCACACTGCTTCCCTGTAGGGTTTTAGTCATGCCAGACTACAGCTTACCTGAGATCTTCGAGGCACAAGGGCATCAATCTGGAAACACAGGCTGTTCTGCATCTCAGCTATGCACCTAAAATCTGGGATTATGCCACAATTCTTGGAGTCTAAAGATAGGCAACCTCTATAGAG
Organism: Oreocharis arfaki; assembly: GCA_013398015.1. Lineage (NCBI taxonomy): Eukaryota > Metazoa > Chordata > Aves > Passeriformes > Paramythiidae > Oreocharis > Oreocharis arfaki. The sequence goes on along the minus strand of VZRR01010270.1, from coordinate 7,305 downwards.
ATATATTCTTCAATAAATACTATTCACAGATGATTTTAAAATTTTATGTTCTAGCCAAAAAAAAAAAACCAAAAAACCAAAAAAAACCAAACCCTGCCTTAAAGCTTTCTAGGTATTTTTTAAGACTGATGTAATGACAAGTCAAAGATGATTAACGGTACCTTCCTGTTTTCATTAAGTTATCATGTGAAAGTGTGATGTCATCAATAGCCTTGTGGTGTGCTTCACCCCAGCCTCTTGGGTACAGCAGGACAGTTCAGATGTTGCATGCTTGTGGAAGTGAGTCATGTTACAGGCAAGGAGCTGATTTTTCCCTTTAAAAAACTAAAAAAATTGAAAAAATATGTGTGATTATTGATATCTGGTCTCTGTTTTTAGACACTGATAATCTTCTCAGGCATTGCATTCTAAAATTAATCAAAGATGAAAAAGGAACTACCATTTTTACTTCCTTCCCGAGACACTGCCCTAAGTGACTCCTTTTCCTCAGGGTGTGGCCATCAAGTAACTGCTTTCAGCACTATTTTATCCAAGTCTGCAGATCCAGGGAGGAGCTGCCATTCACAAGGACTAACAAAAGTCTCCAGTGGCCAAGGGAAATGAGTGATTCCCAGCACTGCAAGTTGAGCCCTTCTTTGTGCTACATAGATAGATAAGTCTCCTTTACTTAGTTTAGTGAGACCTCAACTGCTTGAGAACAGTGGTCATATCAAGTTGTTTTAACTGCTCTGAGGGCCGGAGTGCCTTAGAAAACCCAGTAAAACATCATGCCCATAATAACATTTTGCTCTATTTTTTTCACAAGCAGGGCACTGGTGCTCATACTGCTACTCCAAACTTTTAAGAGGAGTTTTAATTACTGTAATACTAACTCCATTATTAGTTTTTAGCTTTCCTTCTTAACTGTTTCTGTATGGACAGACCATGCCAGTTGGAAGGGACCCACAGCAACCACCTACTTCAGCTGCCTGACCAATTGAGGGATGACCAAAAGTTGAAGCATGCTGTTAAGGGCACTGACCAAATGCCCCTTAAACACTGACAGGCTGGGGGCATTGGTCACCTCTCTAAGAAGCCTCTTCCAGGGTTTGACCACCCTCTCAGTAAAGAAGTGCTTCCTAATGCCCAGTCTGAATCTCCCCTGGTGCGGCTTGGAATCATTCCCACATGTCCCACCATTTCTATCTCCCAGGGAGTAGAGCTCAGCACCTCCCTCCCCCCTTCCCCTCCTCAGGAAGCTGTAGACAGCAATGTCATCCCTCAGCCTCCTTCTCTCCAAGTTGGACAAGCCCAAAATCCTCAGCTGCTCCTCACAGGACTGGCTTCCAGCCCTGTCACCACCTTTTTTGCCCTCCTCTGGCATGTTCAAGGATCTTCACAGCCTTCTTAAATGATGGGTCCAGAGCTACACCCAGTGCTCAAGGTGAGGCTGATGCAGTGGGATAATCCCCTCTCCTGACTGGCTGGTTGTGCCATGCTCGATGCGCCCCAGGACGAGGATTGCCCTCGGGGCTGCCAGGGCACATATGGCTCACACGGAGCTGCTGCCAACCAGCACTCCCAGATCCCTTTCCACAGGACTGATCTCCAGCCATTGCTCCTTCTGCTCATACTTGTGCCCATGATACTCCATCCCAGGAGCCGGATCCGGCATTTGGACTTGTTAAATTTCATCCCACTGATGAGTGCCCAATGCTGTACTCTATCCCTCTGCAAGGACTCTCATCCCTCAAGAGACCCAACAGCACCTCCCTCTTTTATATCATCAGCAAACCTGCTAATGGGGCATTCAATTCATGCCCCAGATCACTGACAGATACAATGAACAGCACTGGCCCTAGAACTGATCCTGAGGAACACCGCTGGTGACCAGCCATGAGCCAGATGTAGCCAGATGCTGATGCCTCACCCTCTGCCTTCCTCCTGCTCTGGGACAAAGGGGAATACTTCATTGCTTCTAGGCATTTGCTCGCTGAGAAAGTCCAACCATGCAGAGATTTGTCTACACCTCGAAGAGCACAGAGAACCTGCAGCCAGTAGAAATGGCAATACCCATTCAGAAAATCACCTCGCTTTCCTTCCTAGCCTGTCTATGGGGAACAGACGAAAAACAAGCTACAGCTGTGATATTTTTGAAGTTAAAAGCTTGAAATGAGCAGGGCACAGGCCCCTGGGTCAGGCTTTTAGTGCTTATTCTACTACTCAGTGAGGTGAGAAGATTATCTCATCTTTTGGTACCTGCTGCCCACCCCCCACCCCTGAAACCTCTGACAGAGGAACCAACTTTCAATTCTGAACACTTTGATTCCCCATTTACAAAATTAAGGCAGGAGCTGGACTAATGTGGCAAAACAACTCATGTGGATCCTTGTGCTGTTTATACTTGAGTAGATGAATAGAATTAATTTATTATTATAAAAACAGGAATCTTTTAAGAACAGCATTAGGGCAACAGCAAAATACGGAAACTCTAGTAATTAGTAGGATGTTGCTACTTAGCAGAAATTTTTCACAAGGCAGCACTTTGCTCTTTATGTGATCTGTTTTTCCAAATAGCTCCAAAGAGTACTTGTTTTAATACTTTATTTTCAGGATAGGCTGCCAAGAATGCAAAGAATTCAAAGAATTTTTTTCTAGAGGGAGAGAATTTTTGTTTTGAAAGAGAGAGGGGATTTCTCATCTCTTTGATAGATCCTGCACTTGTACCATCTCTGAGTGGTTAATAACACCATCAGCTCTGCAGTGTTGTGAGTGCTCACGTGCTCTGTGAGTTGTGAGTATGAAAGGAAATGTGGCTGAAATGTCGCATTGTATGGGTTTTGTTTCAGAGAAAAAGAGACCTGGTACCAAAATGTCTTGTGTCAAGGTGCCAGCTTCTGTTCCAGATACGCAGCTGGCTTGTTTGGCACCATCGGATGAGCTGCCTATTTTCCACATCTTTGATAGCCAACAGGGAAGTCATGGCCTAGGATTGTCAGGATCCCTTAAAAATTACTCTCTGCTTTCCAAATTTCCACACTAATTTTATTTTTTTTTTTCAGTTTGGAAGTTAGACAGAAATCTTGGAAATTATCTTGCAAAGCAGAGGAGTCAAAACTCAAAGTGAATATTTTTCTTTTCCCTAAAGGGGGCACAGTAGTATATGAGGCACCTACAAAAAAGAATAGAAGTGCTGAGCTACAGAAAAGCTGTCATGAAAGACTGAGGTTAAAAAAAGTCAAAAAAGATCTTCAGTCTGAGCTGCTGGCTCTTGAAATGCAGACACAAACCAGAGGGAACTCTTCTGCCAAGTAAAAATGACTGGGGAACATACAAACAGAATGATCTGAAAAATCTGGCATTTTTAAAATCATGGAAGAATGGACAAAAGAAATTAAATAAAACCGTGCAGTCAGAGTGGTATTCTCACCCCAAAGCTTGCTCTCCATTTGCATGCTGACCATTTATAAGGAGTTGCAGATTTCCTAATTACCAAATTAAAAAATTGTGATGTTGAAAAGAAATACTGATGTTGAAAAGGAATATTTTCTTAATGAGCTTCTAAGGGTTTTTTCATGTCATTTTCCAATATGGAACCTATGAATTAAATACTTGAAAAAGAAAAAAACCAAACAAAACCTTGAGATACTATTGAGCGCACCTGTTCAGCACAGGCAAAAAGGTTTCATAAAATATGTCAGGTTGGAAGCAACCCATCAGGATGATTGAATCCAACTCCTGGCCCTGCACATGGCACCTCAACAGTCACACCATGTGCCTGAGAGTGTTTTCTAAACACTTCTTGAACTCCGTTGGGCCTGGTGCTGTGACCACTTCCCTGGGGAGCCTGTTCCAGTGTCCAAACACCCTCTGGGTGAAAAACTTTTTACTGTTATCCAGCCTAAACCTCCCTTGACTCAGCTTCGTGCTGTTTCCTCAGGTCCTGCCACTGGTCACCAGAGAGAAGAGACCAGTGTCTGCCCCTCCTCTTCCCCTCACAAGGAAGTTGTAGCCTGCAATGAGGTCTCCCCTCAGTCTCCTCTTCTCCAGGCTGAACAGACCAAGTGACCTCAGCTGCTCCTCATACAGCTTCCCCTCCAGACCTTTCACGATAGTCATGGCCCTCCTTTGGGTGGTCTCTAATAGCTCAATGTCTTTTTTTATACTGTGGCTCCCCAAACTGCCCCCAGCACTCGAGGTGAGGCCGCCCCAGGGCAGAGCAGAGCGGGACAATCCCCTCCCTTGCCCGGCTGGCGATGCTGTGCCTGATGCTCCCCAGGACAGGGCTGCCCCTCCTGGCTGCCAGGGCCCTGCTGCCCCATGTTTGACTTGCCATCGACCTGGACACCCAGGTCCCTTTCCATGGGGCTCCTTTCCAACCCCTCATTCCCTGGTCTGTACACAGCACCAGGGTTGCTGTATCCCAGGTGCAGAATCCTAGTTTGTTATTCCAGAGACCTCTCTAAATGTCACCCTCCCAGGCTTCAGGAGATGCAATTAGTTTACTAATCTGCCCACTGTCAGGAGGATTTGGAGCTCGCATAAGCGTTCGGTCCACTTTTTCCTTCAACTTTTGTTTTTCTTTCTGTTCCTCCTGTAACTGTCTCTGGAGCTGTTCTATTTTGAAGGACAGCAGTAACTCGGTTGCTTTCCACCTCAGTTTTCAGTCCTTGTTTCTCTTTAATATTATCTCTTCTGTAGTAGCAGGCAGCTTCTGGACAGGTGCCTAATATTTTTCAAATAATCACTTTCTTTTTCACAGCCTTTATACGGCCCCTAGCAACTTCTAGATGTTCCTCCACAGCTTACCAATCAGACCAGTTATTTTGAGCCCATTTGTCTGAGAACTTAGGATTTGGACTTCTTCCATGCTTTTGTGAGTAGTCAGTGATACTGCTTGCAAACCTGCTGACTACACCAATTTTTGGTGAATGCAAGTTTTAAGGTCACTTAACAAATCACTGGCAAAGGTATCATCAAAAACAGGTTTAATATAGAAGTGAAAGCATGACAGAGTTCTTTGGCAAAGTTCGGTCTGCTACTTACCAGATGGTTAAAAAAAGCAAACAAAAAACCAATATCAATCAATCCAGACCAAAAATAACCCCAAAGTATCTTCGTGGAGGACTGTAGCTCCTGGCATGTGGTGAGACACCACCTTCCTTCCTCAGGGCTTTCCCTGAGACCCGCTGGGCAATTGGCCAGCCCTCACTCCTAGCCTTTAATGCACAAGGAAACAACACACAGAAGAGATTTTTCAAAAATCAATCCGCTGTAATCATTTACAAATTGGAATAGCTGTAAAATAGACTAATCAAAATATTTAAAATTGCATATTTTCCTAACAGATTTCTGTGAACCAAGATTTTGCCTACTGCAGCAGAAAATTTTGAGGTTAAGTTTCTTCAGCAAAGCAGAAAAATGGGTTGGTTGTAAAGGAATGTGTTTGTTTCAATTGTTATGTGTCAGTTATCTATAAAATACTCACTTACTGTATTGTCATCTCTCTCTGCAATTTCTATGAGTTATTTTGGCCACCTAAAACAGCTAAGTTCATATTACAGGGACAACCACAGAATTTGAATTCAGAAAAAAAATAGTAGAAGACCCTGGTTCTCCAGCTGTCAATGCATTTTAATGTGAATTTATAATAAGCATCTAGGCTACTTTCTAATCCTCCAAATATTATCAATAATAATTTTTTTAATGTGTTTACTCAATGAATTAATTCACTTTTATCACTGAGAATGTCTCTGCTTCAGTTTTATATGGACTGTCACACATTCAACACAGGACACTTTTTTCAGCATGAACTAGAGGGAAAAGTCATCCCTCCTGTACTGACGCACATCATCCCTGTGAATGTAGATCCAGGGTCGAAAGCAGCCCACTTCTCTCAGCATCTTGCAATTCTGCTTACAGCATAACACCTCAATGCATTTCTCTCACCATCACTCACTGCAGCATCTGTAGAGGGTGAGACAGACCCCAGAACATGAGTTGCTCAGTTTGTCCCCAAACCCACTTTGCACTCATTCGGGAACAAGCAAGACCTTTTCAAAATCAACGGATTCTGCATGGCATTTATAGGCAAGAGATGATGCTCCCTCTTCCAAAAGGGCTGCTGAGTGCTTTGGGTGGCTGTTACTGTAAAAGTATTCCATATGAAAAACCACCATATGGTTTTCTAGAAACCTGCTCCATCCCGATGTGGCACTCTCATATTTCATTGCTCTGTCTGCTTCCCCGTGTGACACGCGCAGAATCTAAGAAATTGCTTGTGTGCCTATTCCCGCCTCCATTCAGCCTTGTGCCCGCTCTCCTTCACTTCCTCCAGCATTTAAGAGTGTAGGACAAAGAGACGTGTGTGGCATTAGGAAATATTTCTCCCGTTGCACTTCTTTGCATTGGCCTTCTGTTTGCTTGGCATCAGGGAATTTTTCCCACGGACAGCTTTGCACAAGTAGCTGCGTTAAGCTCTGTTCGTACTGCGTCAGGACAGAGATACAGTATTCCAGTGTTTCCTTTGGAGATGCACTAAGCAATGAGATGTTTTAATGGATACCTTGAAGGCTCTAAAGCCAGAGAAAGAGAAGAAATGCATAATTTCATATCTCCAGATTAACTGATGCCTTTCCCTTTTCAAAATGGGAGATATTAGCAAGTTGTCTGGTTTAAGAGCATCAGTTCATGGAAGGAGTCAGTACCGACCACTGAGGACAGAACAACTGCAGGGGGAAAAACCATTCCATCTGTTCATGCATGTAATTCCTCTGTTTTCTGTTCCAGCTCATCCTTGCCACTTGGGAAGGCGGCTACAACTTGCAGTGCCAGAACCTCCACAGTGCAGGGGAGGCTGATATCCGGGTGAGAGACAAAAGCAGCTCAGTCCTCAGCACCCACAGCAGTCATTCCCTCCACATCCCTGATGCAACACTTCTGCATTCGTGCCAGTTAGAAGGATTCTCTGAGTAACATCTCTAACATGAGGGTTTTACTCAGGTTGCCTAAAAACTGGTAGAAAACAAGAAGTGTTGTGTTTTTGATTGAATATAGGTGCATCCTTGCAGTGGAAAGCATGACAGGAAGCGTTTTGAAAAGCCACACCTTCAAGACCTGTGGTCAAAACAGTGTTGCCTATTAAAACTGAGAATTGCATAGTTTAAAAACTTTGAGCAAAAATCAGTCATCTAAAATGTAACTCTTGTTGGGCAGGAGCAGGAAATGGATTTAAGCCCAACTATAAACTCTAGAAAACTACAGAGATATTTTGCTGGCTTGACTCATCTGTAGTTTGAGCCCTTACTTCTGCATCACAGCAATTCC
>VZRR01010269.1:114362-130636 GCA_013398015.1 Oreocharis arfaki | reverse complement strand
TGGGGGCTGAAGGGGGGGAAGAGGATTTTAGGTGGGGGAGGACATCGCTGCCTTGGGTTGGGAGCATAGGAATTCCCATGGATGAGCAGAATGAAGGGGGACAGCGTTCCCAAAGGCACGGCCATGAACAGGAGCAGAATGTGGGGTGGGGAAGGATGCAGGGGCAATAACAGCCCTGATGGGAAGCACCTGGAGCCTTCCAAACCCGGAGGAACCCCAGCTGCAGGGGATGAAGCTTTAAATAGGGGAGGGGAAAAGCTTTTTCATCATTACAGCTTCTCTGCTCTGGCTCCTGCCCGTTTTGGTGAGCCTGTGGCTCTCAGGTACTGGCAGCGTGCCTGGGCTGTGTGGTGGGGGGGTGCAAGAGGATGTCCCCTCCCCTGGGAAACCATCCTTGGTGTGTGCATTGGGATAGGGAGAGTTGGCAGAGTCCTACCCCAGCAGGACCTGGATTTTGGTGTGTGAGGTGGTTCAGGTGGGGATTCTGCTCTGAGCTCTTGAGAATGCAGCTTGGAGGGCTCTGGGCTGGGAGTGGCTGCTCCAGTCTGTTGGGGGGATCCTGCTCCTCCATGGCTTTGTTATGGGCATGAAAACGTGCTGATGTTGCTCAGTATGCAGGGAAATTGTTTCTTGCTCAGCTCCCAGACACAAAGGGTAATTTCGGGCTGGACCAGACCTTTTCTGGCTGGTTCAGCATTGCAGCTCCTGCTCGTGTCTGTCCAGAGGGTCCGTGCCATGCCCTGGCAGCTGTGTGTGTCTCCACGTGGCTTTGCAGGCACTAATGAACAGCCCCCGTGCTGTGCTCTCCGCTCCTGGGGAGGAAAACCTCGTTATCCAGGGAGATGGATGTGGTGGCGTGTTCCCAGAGACCCCGTGGCAGAGCCAGGCTCTCGGGCTGGATGCCTGGGTTACAGAGGTGCCTGGGGAGATGCTTTTGTTCCAAAATCAGTGGTGGATTTCGGGGATTCGAGTCCCACCACCCTGCTGCAGCACCCCTGGGGGTCTCCTTATTCTCTGCATCCCTCACGTTGCTCCTGTAAATGCACCCTCAAGCCTCTCCAAAGCAATTAAAACTGCAGCTACCCATAAAAATTAATTGCAGTGCCGTGCAATGCTGCTCTCTGGCCAATGAGCTTGTCCCCACCTGACCCTGGCGGGGGGGACCCCACCCCTATTGGAGCCCCTCCGAGGGGGGGACTGGGTACCTCTGCATGTGGTTGCCCCAGCAACTGTCAGTCTCACGCAGCATCCATCACACCCCACATTTCGGAGCCGTTATCACGCCTTGGGCGCGGCAGTGATGGAGCGGTGCCGGGGGATAAGCGTCACCCGCCTCACCTCGCTCTTTATCTCCCAGTGGTCATAAATATCCTCCAGCTCCCCCTGCTCTGATCCCCTCCCGGTGCTGCTCACGGGAGGAGCTACCCAGGCAGAGAGCTGTGTCCGTAGGAGACTCGGCAGAAACCCAATTAGGAGTTTCCGAAGCGCGGTGTCGTTAATTGCCTCTATCCTTGCGAATTAATAACGCGTCGAGGCCGTTGTTTGACTCTGCCCGTGCGTGCGTGGCCTCAGGTGCGGCCCAGGAATATTGGAGGGAGGCTGAGGGATGGGAAGAGTTGTGGGGGTGATGGGTTTGCTGCCTTGGGTTTTCCCTTTTATATTTTTCAAACCCTGCCTGGTTTTATATTTTTCACACCTGCCTGGTGTGTCACTGTGCAGCTCCTTGCAGCCTGTGGGCTGCTGCTCTCTCAGGCCAGGCAGTCAGAACAAAGCCTCTCCAAGGACACCCAGACTGTCCCAGGCCCGAAATGTGTAACCCAACATCTTAAAAAGAGGGATAAACTTGGGGAAATGACATCATTAGCTAAAGTTTTAATTGGCGAATTTATGCTGATATGCAGATGAACCAAATCTATAAAAGTGTGAAGAACTCGTGACTCGTTGTCCATCTTAAGGCTCGTTTTGAGAGCAGTATTTGGCTCCCCAGGGTGTACCTTTGAAGGTCTTTCAAATAAATATCCACCTTTATTCCCTTACTCCTGTCTGGCCTCTGTTTCTAGGGAGCCTCTCAAGGCATCAGGTAGAGGGGAGCTGTGGGTTGTGGATCCAAGAGCGCAGCTCGTGGGTGCCCAGCTGCTCTCCCTGCTCCTTGTCCAGCGTGTCCTCAGAGCAGAAAGCGCTCTGAAAACTGGCCCACATCTTTCCTCTACCTATTTTTGTCCCTGCTTTTATCCTGCTTTCCCTGTCCCCTAAAATTTAACCTGGCTTATGCTGGGGGATTCCCGCTCCTTTTCTGAGCCTGCACCATCCTTGATCTGTTGCTTTGCGTTGTTTAAGGATTTAATTTTAAAGGCAAAAATACGCTGGTAAAACAGGGTTGACTTTTTTTAGTGCTGCCTAAAACTAAGCCGGTTCTGAGGGTCGGAGCTGCGGGTGGCTGGGGCTGGGCTGGTTTATCCCAGGGACACTCAGCTCTCCCTAATTAATCTGTGAGGCCTTCTCTCATGTTTTTACACAAAACACCACGGTTTTGGCTCACAGCATCCCTCCCGAAGGGAAGCCCAGCGTGGGGCTGTGTGAGACACCCGCCCATCTCTGAGTGCTGTCCTCATCCAAGGTTTTGCAGGGGAAGCCTGGAACAAGCGTGAATCAGCCATTCTCTGAGCATAAAGCAGAGCGAGCTCCAGCATCCCCCCCGGGGGCTGCCTGGGATGGCTCCCTGCCCGCTGCAGGCAGCTTTCCTGCAGGGAATGCATAATTTCCTTGGACCCCCTCAGGCACCCAGCTGGGAATCTCCAGATTCCCCAGTTTCGATGATGACAGCGTGGGTAATTTGGGAGCCGCGTCTCCTGCCCTGTCTCGCTGCTCTGGTGGTAAAAGGCAGGTGACAGCCGTGCATGTTTTGGGGGAGGAAACCACGTAGGGCAGTGCTGCTGCAGGGAGGGGATCGCCCTGCGTGCCCCGTTCCCAAAGGACGCTCAGGCTCTCTGAGGCTTTCCCAGCTGACCAAGGATTTGTTGGTCCTTTTCCTGCCCTCCAGCGGGACCGGCCCCAGGGATTGGAGCGGTGCTGCTGGGTCCCTGCAGGTGTTTTCCTGCAGCTTTAGGTTGCAGGGATGCTCTGGCTGTGCCTGGAGCTGCATCTCCGTGCCGGTGCCTCAAAGGATGCTCGTATATTCAAATGCTTTTATATCTCGGCGAGGCTTCGAGGAGCTGGGGCTCTGCACTTGTTCCCAGGAAAATCAATCAATCAATCAAATCATCTGCTGGGATTTTCTTGCTCCCGTTTCGCTGGTGAGGAGCCAGGCCGGGGTGGGAGAGGGAAAAGCGGAGGCTGGTGGGGGAAGGAGCACATGGCGATGGGGCGGTCAGAGGAGGGTTCCTGCCCTCTGGGCATCTCCTGGTGAGATCCCAGCGCGTGGAGCGAGAGCCCGGGGGCCGGAGCGATGCCCCTGCAGAGGCTGCGCTGCCTCGCAAAGCCTCGTGCAAGGCCACCGTGTCCTTGTCAGCGGGGGTGACGCAGGTACGCGTGGCTGCTGCTCTCCCCGCGGCTCCGAGCTCCGTGTCACCTTCCCCGCCGCGCTGCCGGGAGCCGCGGCCGCCGAGCGGTGACCGGAGCGGTGCCGGCGGAGCCGCAGCACAGCAGGGAACCGGCATTTATTTGCTGCGACAGCTTTGCAACAGATTCCTTGGCGGAGCTGACTGCAAACTGCAATCCTAAACTGTCGGACGGCTCCTTTTTCCAGCCTGGGAGTGTGAGAAACAAATTTGTTTGGGTTATAAAAACATATTAAAAAGCAACACATTTTGTTTTGCAATATACATAGTTTTTCATGCCAATTTTTTTTTTTTTTTTTTAATGACTGCCATTCTAATCCCTTCCAGACAAAGACGTTTCTTAATAACTTTTTGTGGAGGTAATTGCTGGGGAGCCGTTTCAAAGTGGCAGGCAGGGAGCTGTGGGTTGCACAGCTGCAAGCGATGGCTGTGCATTGCTCAGGTACGGAGCGAGAAAGGATCAAAAAAAGCTCCTGGGTGTCTCTAGCTTTGAAAAGGTTCCATGCCTGCTGATGCCTGACACCAGGATGTCTGGAACAGCACAGCAAAGTGGCTTTTTGCTCATCATATGTGCCCAGATGGTTGGCATCTTGATGTGCATGTGCTCTGTAGTTCTCCAGTGGTTCACTGGCTGCTTGGCTCTTCCCAGATCCGGGGTTTGGAGTGCCTGGCTCTGAGGAGCATCTTATCAGTACCAGCAGTTTCCTCTTCTCCCCGGACCAGGGGATAGCAACCTCCTGAGTGGCATCCAGATGAGGTTCAGGACGTGCAGCACAGGGTTTCCCTGGTAGGAGCAATGTGTTAGGGATCCCTGGGAGCTGCAGGTGCGTTTGGATTCCGAACCGCTTGGAGTCTGTCAGCTCCTCATCCTTGGGCTGATGGTCGTGATCCATCCTGGGGTGTCTCCAAATCCCCTTTGGAAATGAGTGGGTCCAGAATTGTTTTTCCAAGTCGTTGTCAGCTGCTCTTCAAACCAAGGCAAATGCCTGTGGGTTATTTATTTTTTTTAAATGGCACTGTTTGAGTAATTAAAACGCTCCATTTAATTACACAAATACCAAAGAACCTTCAGAAACATGACTATTTTTCTAAATTTACTCCCCTTTGTGTTTTTCTTAGTGACTGGAGTTCCAATTAAAACAACTTCCCCTATTAAACTCTCGGCTCTTAAACCCAGGAACTAAAAATACAGCAAGACCACCGAGCTGCCCTCCCTACCCCCACATCTTTACCTTGGACTGCTGCCTCTGCATTGCTTTGCTCCCTGAGAGCTCCTCGAGGCACTCACTGGAGCTGGTGGTACTTGACTTTGGCTTTGCTCCATCATTTCTCCTACCTTGTGCTAAAAACTTACTGCCTTTGGGCAGAAATATGCCCAGAGCAGCCCGATTAGGATGGAGGGATGGGTTACTATGGGGATGGGAAGGCATTTGCAGCAGGTTTTTCTCCCACCCCATTAATGTGGGGAGCCTTTGGAGGTGGTTTCATCCCAAAAAGCCCTCCTCGATGTGCCTCCAGCTGGGAGCTGACGCGTGCCGTGGCGGGGCTGGGGGGAACAGCTTGCTTCCACTCCAAGCGTGTCTGTGCCATCCATGCGTTTGCAGTATAGGAACAATAGCCGGCCTGCCAAGCTAAACACGAGCTGTTCCCCGAGTTACTGGCATTTTGCTTTTTGCCAAGGGTCTGGAGAGGAGGCGGGTGAGCAGCCATCAGCTCCGAGCTGCAGCTCGGAGGTGGGAGAGGGGCTGGGAAGGAAACCCCTTCCGATCACCCAGGTTGAGGCAGCGTCAGCGGCTGGGGCTTTGTGCCTGTGCTCGGGGAAACTGAGGCACGGGCCCTCGGTTTGTATGCGCTGGGCACCCCCAGGGGCACCTCCCTGCCCTGCTTTGCCCCCCCGGCAATGCACCCGCTCCCAGCTCTGTTTAACGGGGAGGTAATTTCCCAGAGGTGCCTGAAGTTGCCTTAATGCGAGCTGTCAAAATGATGTACGGCTGTGCCGGGCTGCCTCGCTCCCCCTGCCTCTCCGGTGACAGTTTTGTCAAAGATCCTTTCTGAGATGCTGTTTTGACGGGGTGCTAATGGCTCCTTCCTCATCAGGCACTCGCCATGTCCCCGAACGTGCCGAGGGGAAGCTGCTGCTTTCTGTGATAATTAAGAAAAACGATAATAACAGGTTTAAAGGAGAGCAGCTGGGGGTCAGTGCCGCTGGGTTTGTTGGCAGCTCGGTGATGCTCGCAGCCTGCGAAGGCCAGAGGTAGCATCTCCTCCGTGGGTTGGGATAAACCAGGCTTTCGGGAGCCTTTTGGCATCACGAGTTGCACCTCTGAGGGTATGCTGGGGGCACGGGGATGGGGCAGCCCCCAGAAACACGGGGCTGGCTCAGCTCACCTTAATAATACGAGAGGTTAAAAATAAAAATCAATAAATACCAGATTATTGAGATGGGATTAATATCAATTTTAAACACCCCACAACATCAATAATGACCCAGCGTAGCCTAATGAGATTGGGAGCCTCAGCAATCAAGGCAGAGGATTAGAGATGATCAGAATAAATCCCAAATGATGAGGGACGTTGCCAAAGTCTATCCTTGGAAGACCCCACCGGCATGGACCTGATGCTGGGGGATGCTTGGGGCTGACTTTGCTCGACCCCAAGGCTGGATGGTCTGACCTGGAGTGGGTTTGGGTGCAGGCTGCAGCTCTTGGTGCCCACTTGGGTGTTGGGGCCCAAAACTCTGTGACACCTCACTTTAACACACTGGGGTCGAGTGCCACCTGTCTGGCAGCATCCTGTGGGTTCCCACCTCCACCACTGATGCCTCAGACTCCAAGCCTAGATCAGGACACTGGGACAGTTGGACATTGCCTAAAACCAGTTTGCCTACAGCCCTTGGATAGCCCCAAGCATCTTCTCCCACAGCCGCCCATGGTCTCCAGCTGTGCTCTCCCTTCCCAGTTCCCAGTTTAATCCCCATGCGTGTTTTTAATGCCTCTGCATGTCTCTAAGCTCCTCTATACCCAGAAGCCAAATGCTCCTTGTAGGATTCAGATGTCTCCCCTGTGGATTAGATGGGATGGCTGCAAATTCCTTGTAATTTGCTCACACGGGGTCTATTATCTGCTCCTGGGAGGCACGGGAGGAGGGGGCTCAGGGCTGGCCCCCCTCTGTTTCCCATCTGTGTAACGCTGGGCCAGGGGGGATTTTAGCCAGTGATCCCTTGTCGGGGCTGTGATTCAATTATTCCCCACTGCAGCCTTGCTGGTGGCTGCGGGGCAGCCCTGGAATTTGTTCCTCGTGTGGTGTGATGGAGGATGGTCTGTCCCTGTGCCTGGCAGGGCTGGATCGTGACCTCTCTGTTCTGTGCAGGGCAGGACCAGAGCATCTCCAGCCCGCACAGGGCTGGTCCATGGCATCCTTGTCCCACTCAAGGCAGGACCAGAGCATCTCCAGCCCACACAGGGCTGGTCCATGGCATCCTTGTCCCACTCAAGGCTGGACCAGAGCATCTCCAGCCCACGCAGGGCTGGTCCATGGTCTCCTTGTACCACTCAAGGCTGGACCAGAGCATCTCCAGCCCACGCAGGGCTGGTCCATGGCATCCTTGTCCCACTCAAGGCAGGACCAGAGCCTCTTTGTCTCATTAAAGGCTGGACCAGATCATCCTTGTCCCACTCAGGACTGCCCTGCTGAGCTCTCCCCCTTCCCAGGTTAGCTGGTTCATCAGCTGCCCGTACTATTAAATATCACTGCTGCTTAATTCAGGTGTCTGGGATGCAGGGATGCAGGCTGGATTTGCTGATTCAGCAGGTTGAGGGACAATCCTTTCTTTTATGGAAAAAGAGTGGGAGCTGGGCAGAAGCAGGGAAGTCTTTGGGAGGGAAGTCCTTTCCTGCCAGGGATTTCTGGCTGCGTGCTCCAGGAGTTTGATCCCTACTGTCTATTGTTTCATGTCCAGCGGCTGGAGAACAACTGAGCTGGTGCTTTCAGGGCCTCGAAGGTGTTTGCTCTCTCTTTATGGATGTAGGGATGGGAGAGCACCAAGTGAGGGCATCCCTGTGCCTCCCACATCTCGCCATGTGTGGTGGCATCCCCCCCGCCCGAGGCTGCCGCCGCCTTCCCGGGGCGTGGAGCCCGGATTTGTCTTTCTAATGCCTCAGTCAATGGCATCGATTGGGCTGGAGCAAAGGATCGATCGTAATTTGGTCGGAGGGCCCCGGCGCCGGGTGCGAGAGGAGTAATTAGAGCAGCAGAGGCGGCGCGGGCCGGCTGCCGGGGGGTCGGGGCGGCCGCCGGAGCCCATCGCCCGGGGAGGGAGGGACGGACAGGGAGGGCGAGGGGCTCATCCAGCCGGGATGCCCTTCCTGGCACCCAAACCCCCACCCCAGGCTGGCAGGAACAGCGAGGTTTGCACTACAAAGGGCTGGATGCTGAAGCTGGGTGTTTTCCAAACGTGCTTTCCCTCTCCACTGGAGCAGCCCCTCCAGCCCCAGAGAGCAATTTTCCCCCAAGCTGAGTGGTTGGGTGCTGGGAGGTGCCTGCAAGGGAGGGAGCACGCTGTTCTCCCCAAGGAGAGAGCGATGGGGGATCCTGGTGCGAGCTGGGTCCTGCTACAGGTGGGCAAAAATGGGAGAAATTTCTCTGCAGCTCAAGGGAAGGCAGCAGAGCCCTGAGCAGGGCTGCAGTGCTGAAGCTTTCCCGGCTCTCCCTTGCCCTTCCAGCCTGCAGCTCGCTGGCAAATCCCACCCACACGGCTGGAGCCTGCTGCTTTCCCCAGCTCTGCCTTCGCAGGGGGCTGCGCTGAAACAGACTTTCTCCTCTTCCCCAGCAAGAGTTATGGACCATCTGGATTTCAGAGGCAGCTGCTGTAATTGGAAGCTGCTCCTTGCAGTGGGAAAGGAGGGGGCTCGTGCCTGACAGACACCCCCAGCTTTGTCCTCCCGTGCTGTCCGTGGGGATGCCGGGGAACCACATCCCAGCCGGGCCTGGGGGATGTCTGCACACAGCTGGGCTCGGGAGCATCCCGGGGGTGGTTCCCAGAGTTGGGTGGGTGGAAAGGAAGGCAGAGGAGGATGTAAACTTGGGGAAAAGGTCAGGCATGCTATAAATAAGTGGCATCCGGGGAAAGAAATGTCAGTGCGCGGCAGTAGCGCCACAGCAGTGCCCGAGATGGGGAGGGAAATGTTGTTGTCTGGGGGATCAAATCCATGGGAATCAGGGCTGGGATGAGAGGGGAGGAGGCTCTCCCTGAATTTGGTGGGTCAAAGCATGGCTGTTGTGCTGCCCAGGTTGTTACTGGGGGTGCTCGTGCAGCCAGGTGGGATTGGGGCACACATCAGCCACAGGCTCTGAGCGCTTGGAAAGTTGTCCTGCTGCTGTCCGACAGGGAAAACAGGCTGCGGCTGGGGCTTCCCAGCTGCTCCGCTCCCAGGACCATCTTCAGGGAAGGCAGAGAGATGGGGGAGAGCTTTCCATGGTCCTCCTGCCCGAGCAGGAGTGGGCGAGCACCCCGGAGGGGGCGTTATTTTGTGGGATGGGGGAGCATCAGCAAAGCAAGGTGCTGTGCTACCCGTGCCCACAGCCTGCTTCAGGGCATTCCCTGGAGCCGTGCCGGCCTTCCAGGGGAGCGAGGCATGTTCCTGGGGACTGATTGCACATTTGTCCCCGAAGTGGTCTGACTCGCTGCCGAGTCATCTTCCCGCAGCCCTGTGAATGCCGGGCTGATTGCTGCCTGGCAGGGAGGGAGCCCGGGGAGGGGGAAGCTGACTGGGAGCCAAGCCCAGCTGCGGGAAGCGATGCCGGCAGCCGCTGCTCCCGGGCCGGGCTGGCTCGCCGGGCGGGTTTCAGCGGCAGCTGAGCACTGGCCAACTCGTCTCGCTGGTTTGTGCCCGTCTCGATTGAAGGCATGGTTTGGGGTGGTGCAGGACCCCCACATCCCCAGGAGAGCCCTGGGGGGCTGTCACCACTCCCTGTGTCCTCTGGGAGTGCCATGGCAGTCAGGGGTGACCTGGAGGGGTCCTGGACCCGCAGGCTGGTACCACTGTGCTTGTGGTTTCTGGATGGGAATTTCCTCCCCATGGCTGGCTGCAGTGCCACCGGCTCACTGCACCTTCATCCCCGGGTCTCTCCTGGCCCAGGGAGGGTTTGGGGAGGTTGTGGTGATGCCCTGAGCTTGGGGGCACAGGGTGCTGAGCCGGGAGCCTCCAAAGCCACCTGCCTTGAGCACAGGGTCTCCTTCAGCCCTTCATTGAGGCGTCTGGGCTGTGGCTGGAGGGGACACTTGGAAGGGTGGGAGCCTCTTTTCGCTGTGCCTGGCCTCCTGTGCAGGAGCAGACAGCTTGGAGGGCTGTGGCCTCGGGCAATCCTGTTACAGGTTGTCAGGCTGTTGTTTGCGGGAGGTGAGGATTTGCCCACCCGCGGCGGGGCAGGGAGCAGCCGGAGGGGGGCTGGAGGGACACGAGGGGGTTCCCCGAGAGGTTGGGCTCTGCTTCCCCTAATGAAGATGTACCCCGGTTTTGAGGTATACCTGGTGTGGCCATGGGGAAAGTGATCCAGCAAGGGATGGTCTCTGGCTGTTGAGTCCTCGGGGGCTACCCTGAGCCCCCCAGCCCAGATGATCACTTTGAGGGAGGAGAAGAGCAGTAATTGGTGCAGTCTGGGCAGGGCGGTGCGAGGCTGCAGACCCTGCAGCCATCATCTTCTTCCCTTGAACAAAGGCGGCTCTGAGCCTCCCCTGCCTCTTGGCACTGCACAAGAGATCCCTTCTCTCCGGCAGCAAAAGCCTTTTCCAAGCCCGGCCCCCCTCCTCGGGAGGGCTGCAATGCTCTCCACTGCCCTCGGCCAGCCCAGCCTGGCACCTGCCTGCCTGTCCCCTTCCTGGGGTGCTCTGGGGTCCAGCCGCGGAGGGGACCCGGACAGGCTTGTCCCCTGCTGCAGCAGGGCCGGCACGCGTTGGTGCGATTTTGGGCATTGGATTGCAGAGGGTCCCGCACCCCGGTGCTCCCCGCCCGGCACCAACGAGGCTCCTGGGGGGATGTGCTGTGTGCATGGGGTGTGTGCAGCACCCCCAGTCAGGCTGGGGCTGGGCTGGGGTGGGCTCTGGCCGCGGACATCGGGGAACCCGGCACGGCAGCAGCAGAGAACGGGGAAAGGAGAAGAGCTCCTGCGCCGGTAATTACGGACGAGGTTGATGCCACATGATCCGGGGACGTCAGCAGAGTGTGTCACGGCTGATGACACGCTGCATGTGCAGGGGCTGCAAAGGATGCCCGGGCGAGAGGTTGGAGCACCGGCACACGGCGTGTGCCCCGCAGTGCTGAGCCAGCCTGGCCGCCCGACCTTCCCCGAGTCACCTCCCCTCCCCAGCCTGCCAGGGCACCTCTGAGGTGGCCCAGCCTTGTCCCACTCCCTCTGGGAGCTCAGCCGTCCGGCATGGCCGGATCCCCGTGCCTCAGTTTCCCCCCCGTGCAGGGAGCTGAGCAGCTGCCACGGCTCTGCGCCCGCCCCAGCAAGGAGAGCGGCACGCTCCTGGCTTTTAGGGGATGTTCTCGGGGAAGCCAAGGCAGAGTGTGGTTACTCATGGCGATGACAGTGCCGATGACAAGTGCCGCAGCCCCCAGGAGCACGTGCTGTGCCTGTGCTCCCGCGCAGGGAGGTGTGTTCCCCGTGCCAGAGAGCCCCAGTGAGTAATGGGGTGGGCGGCAGTGCTGGGGTGCCGTGGGGGGTGGGAGCGGCAGCGTGGTGCTGCCGGGCTGGAGGGGGCTGCAGGGAACGCTCTGTCAGCCTTTTAGGATGGAGGGCCGACCCCCACCAGCCCCAGGAGGAATGTGTGACCCCCAGGATGAGGGGGCTACAACACCAGTGTGGGGACAACCTGCCTTGGGTGAAGGGTGAGATGGGTCCCTGGGGAGGTCAGCAGTGTCCTGCTGCCCCTTGCTTGGGGGAGCAAACACCAGGTCACGGTGGCTGCCGTGGGTCTGGGGACTCCAACCCCCAGGCTGCATCTGCCCCAGCCGATAACCCACGGAACGGCACAGCAAGGCTTCCCCTGACTGGTGTTGGGACAGGGATGCTCCACGCCGTGGAAAGACATATTTTGGCTGGAGAAGCAGGTGTGATGAGATAAGGATGGGGTATCGCGTTACCACAGTCGGATCTTTCTTTGAGGTTAACGAGACAAGACAGACAATCGCTGCTGCTTGATCCGGGGAGTGCTGTGTGAGTGAGTCTATTAGTGGGCTGATGAGTAATTAGCTCCGTTGGAGACCTGCGAACGGGAGGAGAAAGTTGTTACCGTGACTCAACTGACCCGTCTTTACACAAGTTTAGTGTGTCTTTTCTGAAATACCACAGGTGCATTATTCCACGACTTGGATGTGCAGCCAGCAAGGCATGGCAGGAGAGTCCTTCTTGTGTGCCAGCTGGAGTCACGCGTCCGTGATGAGCCACCGGCGAGCGGACGAGGAGGGAACGAGCCTAACCCCAGCTGGGCGTGAGTCGAGCCCATCTGCCTGCTCCTCCTTTGAGGGGGCTTGTTTTGGTCTTTCCAAAGAGCAGGCTCGCTGTGCATGCAGCGACGCTGCAGGCTGGCTCAGCACTTCCCTGCTCGGCTCCCGAGTTCTCCGTGCTCCTGCGGGCCCCTGCCCTGCTGCTCTTCCTCGCCGAGGTGGCAGGGATGGGGTGGGCTCTCCTGGTCCCTGCACAGAGAGGGGAGGAGGTGACAGCTGGGCCATGTGGGATGCTGTGAGACACCAAGTCCCACTTTCGGAATGTGGGCCGTTCCCTCCGGAGTGCAGGAGGCAGCTCTCCCGGGAGATCAGGTGTTGTGAGACTCGTGACTCCACCATGCAAATGCTGGAGGCTGTGAATAATCATGTACTTGTGCAGGGAGACTCAGCCCCGCGTGGGTTGGAGCATCCCTCGGCCAGGTGGGAAGCAGCTGGGTCCGGATTCCCGCTCTCCTGGACTGGTCACCAGCAGTGAGGAGTCAGAGGGAGACAGGCAGGAATCCATACCCTGGCAAGTCCCTCTTTCAGGTCAGCCCCTCTCCAGTGCCGAGTATTTTTGCTGCCCCATGTGAAGTCTGATCCAGAACCTTGCTGCTCCAAGTGCTAGAATTCCCTGATTTTCCAGCCTGAGTTGTAGCTCATTCCCACTTTTCTTGTGCCACTTCTCAACCCAAAACCTCTGTCCCTGATCCTGAGAGCCAAGTCCCAGGGAGATGGCAGCAGGGCTCAGCCAGGGCTGCGTCTCTCCCAGATGAATGCGTGTGATGGAGAGAGCTGCATCCCCCAGGTCTCTGGTGCTGATCTGAGAACTCCTGCCTCATCTGTCAGAGCTGTTTTCTTTAAAAGAGCAACGACATTTTTATCCCTCTTGTTAGGCACAGGGGTGAATTTATCACTGGGCAGTTGTCAGTGTCTCAGCTGGGCATGGTGGGGTCTGCTGGCCATGGCTCTGAGAAGGGCAAGGGCATCCCTGGGTCAGCAGCACAACACACAGGCCAGCAAAATGCTGCTGCCAGAGCTGCTCCAGCTGGCAATGGGAAGGGCTCACCTGTGGGGCGGGAAGGTGCCGACTCCAGGGTGACCTGCATCCCACGGGAGCTGCAGTGCTGTGCCCTGCGGGGATGGGGACAGGACATTTGTGTGGGTCTGGGGGCTCTGCGGCTGATTGGGTTCCTGCTCATCCCCTGGCAGCTCCTGTCTTGGCATGGAGGGCTGCCCGCCCGCCTCCCACGTGCTGGGCAGGAGGTGGCCATGGCCAGGGTGCTCCTTGCCTTGCCACTGCTTCCTTCACCCGCTGCCGGCTCTGCCACCACAGACTGACGTGCAAGTACAAGGAGTGCCCTGCTCATGTAAATAAACCCAGCTATAAATAGAGAGGGAGAGAAGTGTGAAAACAGTGGGGAATGGATTTCATGAAACCAGCGAATTAGTCTGGAGAAACAAGGGTGTGAACTGACAGCCATGCTCCAACCCAAGCCCATATTTCCAGTTTCTTGAGGGATGTTGGTGGGGCCCCTATGCTGGGCTCGGCCTGGGGATGCACACACTGGGATCAGGGCTGGGTCCCCCCATCCACCACGGGCTCCTGATGCTCCTGGGTTGGGCTGTGTTACCACAGGTGCCACCAATGCCCTTAATTATTTTTTTTTCCTCTTTGAAATTGTGGCAAACCCCAGGTAAAGACATGGAGATGATCTGACTGGTGGCACTGACTCCAGCTAGACCAGAACACATTGTCTCTGTCTGGCTGGGCGAGGGCAGATGGAGCTCTGCCAGCCTTGGGCTTGCTGCTTTGCAGGCGGTGAGTGATGGCTGGGATTTTTTGAGTGCTTTGAAGGTGGCAGGATGGGCGTGGGAAGGGTGCTGGCCAAGGGGCTCTGCCCTCCCGGCCATTTCAAACCAGACTTGCAGGAAATAGGAGAGCAGAACTGCCCCAGCACAAGGGTCAGCCTCGGCTGTGCCAACCCCCGTGCAGATCTGCAAGCTTTCACTTCAGGCCTCAGCACCAGGAGCTGAGTCAGGCTTTTATGAGGTCTTGGAATTTGCTAGGGAAGCAAAGTGCCCAGGAGCTCGCGTGAGCCGGGGCTGGGCTGGGGGATGCTCTCGCCTCCTGCCCAGGGCCCTGCCAACATCTGATCCTCTGGGAATGTAATTCCAGGCAGAAGGTGTGGGATGTTTCTCCAACTCCCACATCCTCTGCAAGAGCTGGTTTTTTTTTTTTTGCTTGTTTCCTGAACGTGCATGGGAAGAGGTGGGAAGCCCAGCAGCTGCTCAGGCCTCATCCCAGATACTCTCCCAATGGGCGAGGGGAAGACAGTGAGCGCTGAGGACAAAATGTTGTGTCCCCCTCTCCGTGCAAGCCTGTCCCCTCCCGGGCTGGCTGTCATCTAGGAGAAGTTCAGTGGCCCGTTTTCCATGGCTGGCACGCTCCTGGGGGAGCCAGCCCGGCTGTTTGCCCATCTGGCATCGCCAGGTCTTTGCAAGGAGGATGACTGGGCTGAGACGGGGGAGCACAGGGGCACTTCCTGCTTTCTGCCCATTTTCCATTGAAATGGACCCCAATTCTCTCTTGTCAAATGGGCCGTGTCCAGCAGGGGACAAAGGGGATGGGGTGACATGGAGCTGTCACTGTGGGCAGGTGGTGTGGAGCAGGAGCAGGGGAGGCGGCACAGGTGGTGCAGAGTGGCAGGAGGAGGCGGTACAGCTGGTGCAAGAGGTGACAGTGGCACTGAGCCAGTGCCAGGTGAATGTGACACCAAGCTGTGGTGGTGGCAAAGGCATGACCGAGCAGTGCAGGGTCCTGGCAGAGGTGACAGCAGGGGGCAGGTGACATGTCTGTCCCAGGCTGGTGGGGCAATGACCCTGGACCTCTGCCAGGGCACAGATGGTGGCAGCTGTGTTACCCTGAGCTGATGTGCAGTACAAGGCTGCAGTGGCACCCAGCAGCTGGCAGGGAGGTGACCCTGCAGGGTGCAGGGTGGCAGGGACAGATGGCACAGCTGATGTGGAGCTGGTGCAGGGGGCAGGTGGCTCAGCCCATGGTAGGGAGGTGACCCTGCCTAGTCACAAACTGTTACTGGCATGGCAGAGAAGCGGTGTACGGCAGCAGGGGCAGGTGGCAGAGCTGGGGCCAGGGAGGTGACACCACATCAGGGGAGGGAGACACATCTGAGGACAGGGAGGTGATGCTGAGCTGGTGTAGGGGGCACATCTGGGGACAGGGAGGTGACACTAAGGTTGTGCAGAGGTACACCTGGGGACAGGAAAGTAATGCTGAGCTGGTGCAGAGGATGCATCTGGGGACAGGGAGTGACAGTGAGCTGGGAAGCAACACTGAGCTGGTGTAGGGGCACATCTGGAGACAGGAACGTGACACTGCACCGAGGCAGGGACACATCTGGGGAGAGGGAGGTGACACTGAGCTGGTGCAGGGGCACACCTGTGGACAAGATGACACTGAGGTGATGCAGGGGCACATCTGGAGACAGGCAGGTGCAAGTGAGTAGGTGCAGTGACACATTTGGGGATAGGGAGGTGAAAATGAGTTGGTGCAGGGGCACATCTGGGCATGGGGAGGTGGCACTGAGCCGGTGCAGGGGCACATCTGGACACAGAGAGGTGACATGTTACCAGTGTAGGAGCCCATCTGGGGATGGGGATGTGACACTGATGTGGTGCAGCGACGCATCTGGGGACCGGGGAGGTGGCACTGAGCTGGTGCAGGGGCACATCTGTGGACAGGGAGGTGACACTGAAACAGCGCAGTGATACATTTGGGGATGAGGAGGTGGCACCGAGCTGGTGCAGGGGCACATCTATGGACGAGGAGGTGGCACTGATCCGGTGCGGTGACACATCTGGGGACAGGGAGGTGACACTGAGTAGGTGCGGTGACACATCTGGACACGGGGAGGTGACACTGTACCGGTACAGAGCCCATCTGGGAACGGAGAGGTGACACCGATCCGCTTCGGCGACACATCTGGCCACGGGGAGGTGGCAGCGAGGCGGCGCGGGGGCCCGGGCGGCGGCGGGGCGGTGCGGGGCCCGGCGGGTGTCCGTGCGGGGAGGTGACCGTCCGGCGGAGGTGACCGCGCCGCTCCCGGCAGTGCGCATGATACTGCGGCGCAGGGGCCCCGTGCGCGCCAACCCACCTTGAACCGGCCCGGGCCGCGGCGGCGGCCAATCACCGCCCACTCCGCCGGGGCGC
>VZRR01010269.1:68178-104783 GCA_013398015.1 Oreocharis arfaki | reverse complement strand
GTCCCGTGCAGTGATCCCTGGGGGGTTGCTCCAGTTTGGGATGGGGTGTCCCCTGCAGTGGTGCCCTGGGGGCTGCTCCAGTGTCAGGGACATGGTGCCAACGCTGTGCTCTCCCACAGGCCGGGCCAGCCTGCACGACAAAGCCTCCCTGCGCATTGAGCAGGTGCGCTCCGAGGACCAGGGCTGGTACGAGTGCAAAGTGCTCATGCTGGACCAGCAGTACGACACCTTCCACAACGGCAGCTGGGTCCACCTCACGGTCAATGGTGAGCGGGGCGGGGGCTGCGGCAGCCGTGCGGTGCCAAAATTTCTGGCATTTCTGGTGGATGCTGGATGCCTGGTGGACGCTGGGCCTCAGTGGCATCTCTGCCTGGCAGACACGCGAGCCTGAAACCATCCGGGCTGGCTGCTCCAGCCAGGGCGTGACTTCAAAAGGGACAAAGTTTTAATAGGGATTCCTCAGTTTAATTACACGGAGCTTGTTTAAAGGAGAGACATCAAGAACCGGGGCTGGGTATGAATCTCCTCTCAACAAACAGATCAGAAAATCAAATCTTTGTTTTCTTGAAATTCAGATTTACTCAAATTACTTTTCCATTTTATTAAGGCTGTATATTAAACTAATTAGCAAATTGTCATTCTCCGCATCAGGAGAGAGAGAGCTTTATTTTTAGCCCAGCAGCAGGGCTGTGCCTCTCCTGCTGCAGTGGGGTGGCTGGAGAGATGTGGGCTCCTCGCTGGTCCTGCCTTGACCTTGAGCAATTAATTTAACCTTTGGGGGGATGGCTGTGCTGTGGCACAGAGCAGAGCCACCTAATTGAGCCCAATTAGTGAGCGGGAGCTTTGCAAGTGGGGCTGTGCAGGCCACCAGCCCCAACCCTGCCTGCTGCTTCCTGCTTTCCCCCTGCCTGCTAATGAGCTCCGAGGGCTTGGGGAGAGGACGAAGGAGGAGGATGGTGGTGCCTGCCTCACCTCTGCCATGTGCACAGATCCTGCAAACCGCCAGCCAGAGGGGCTGGAGATGGCCCCAGATGCCCTGTCCCCCCCCTTGGCAAAATGGGCCAGTTTTGGGGTTTTATGCAGCACGGGGCGTGCAGGGGCTTAATAACAATATAATAACCATAATCCTCCCAGCCCGAGGAATTGCTTTCAGGGTGAGGGTTGTGGCTTTCCCCCAGCGCATTACAACGCTTAATTTTCTTAGGGGGAAAATAAAAATCATTTGGGGAGAAACAAAATATAATTCCTTTTCTTTTTTTTTTTTCTTTTTTTTTGTCTTTTATGCTGTGNCTTTTTTTTTTTTTTTTTTTCCCAAGCAGATTAAATTGCCAACCTGTCTTCCTCTAAAGTGGGCTTTAACAACCGCGGGTAATTAGGGGCGGGCTGTAATCCTGCCAGCCTCTTTCATCAGGAAGGAGCCTTTCGATCTGCACTGCGGTGTTTTCCCATGTTTTGACAATAGCGAGTTAATGTGCAAGGGGGTGGGGGAAGGACGTGGTTGGTGCTGGTGGGGAGGAGAGGGGGCAGGGCTGGAGTGCGATGTGGCACCTCTTAGTCGGTGTCCCCAGGGGACACCCCTGTCTCTGCAGCCCCGTTCGCCTTTGGGGTGGTCCCAGCCCCGCCGTGGGGATGTGCAGAGTGTCCCCCGTGTGCAGGCAGCAGCCTCCCCTCTGTCCCCGTGTGCCCCCAGAGCCACAGTGGCCACGGGTGACCCGGGGGGTCACGGTGGTGTCCTGTGCCCCCAGCTCCCCCCACGTTCACGGAGACCCCGCCGCAGTACGTAGAGGCGAAGGAGGGCAGCAGCGTCACCCTGACCTGCATGGCGTTCGGGAACCCCAAGCCCATCGTCACCTGGCTCAGAGAGGGAGACCTTTTGGGTGACAATGGCAAGTACCAGGTAGGTGGGGGAGGGCTGCCGTGGGGGCTCCTGGGCTGGGAGCCGGCGGGGACGGTATTGACAGGACCACGGTGGCGGCAGCTCCGCCGTGCCTGGAGCCAGCTGTGCTTTCTCAGCACTTCTCCTTGGTGAGATGCCCATTTCCCCCACCCCATCCCTGCTGAGCAGCAGCCTGTAATGCTGCCAGTCCTTGGGGTGCGAGCTGGAGGCCCCCCAAGTGCTTGGGACAGCCCCACTTGTGCACCCAGCGTGCTCCCTTCCAGACTCCAGACCCTGGAGATGGGGTGGGAGCTGCAGCCTGGGGTTGTGTCCCTCCGGGCAGGGATGGATGCAGCAGGGCTGGGGCAGGGGACGGTTGAGCAGAGAGGATTTTCCCTCCTCCCCTCCCCTTCAGGACCCTTTTTGCATCCCAGAGGCTCCCAGGCAGAGATTCCCCCCTGAGCTGTAATTGGTAAATCAGGCATTGGAATCAGTGCAGGCACTAATGAGAGTAATTAGGAATCATTTGTTACTAATTGAAATAGAAGGATGAGGCAGAATGAGGTGGTGGGGGAAGACTGGCTGGGAGGCCTCCCTGTGCGTGGGGGTGCTGCTACCCCAAGGGTGACAGTCCCTTGTCTATCCTTCTGCTGTGTCCCCAGGGGGAACCCATCCACTCCTCTTCCAGCTGAGAGGTGGCCCCACAGAGAGGATGGTGGCCGAGCTGGGGTCTCCCCCTCATCCCCCAGCGATGGAGCAGGTCCTTGGGGGCAGGGAATACTCCAGCAAGGCTCCTTGTGAAGCTCCAGTGGTGCCGGGGTGCTTGGCAGGAGCAGCTTGGAGCCTGCTGCCTGCCAGTCACTTCTGGGAGATGAATGCGCTGGGATGGTTATTTATTTATTTTATGATTTTTTTTTTTCCCTTCCCCTTGGCTTCGAGCACAAAGGCGTGTGTTGGTTTATTAATATCCCGAGCCTTGCCGAGCGGGGAAACCCGTCTCTCATCCGGCCCTAAAAGCGCCGGCAGCTCTGTGCCGTGGGAAGCAGGGAGGGTCTTCCCCCATCCCCCTGGGCGTCCCCGCCCACGCTCCAGGGTGTTCCCTTGTTCCCAGGTGAGCGACGGGAGCCTCACGGTGCTCTCGGTCAGCCGGGAGGACAGAGGTGCCTACACCTGCCGGGCCTACAGCATCCAGGGCGAGGCTGTGCACACCACGCGCCTGCTCGTCCAAGGTGAGACCTTGCAGCTCCTCAGCATCCCCTGGGAGGATGGGATGGGGGGATCTCCGCGGGCCACAGGGCTGTGGTGCCACCCCGGAGCGACCCCCGAGGCCTCGGTGCCTGGCGTGGTGCTGGCTGCCCCGTGGCTCTGCATCCGGTGGGTAGGATGGAGGAATCCGCTTAATTGGCGCACGGCGGTGGCCGTGCTGATGAGCAGCCAGGCCCTGATGGCAGCTCGGTTTTGTTTGGGAAGCGGGGAAAAGATTGAGGCTGTCATGAAGCGCCTCGTCAGACAGCGGTGATGCATGACAGGCCTCCTGCTCCTTGCTCCCTCTCTTATTAAATAAATCTTTAATTAGGTCAACAGCTACCGGCGGAGAGAGGAGCACGGGGTGTCCTCTGCTCTGCTTTTGTGGCAGTGGCGAGCTGCTGGCTCCTGGCAGTTTGCTATGTTCCCCCTGGATTTTTCCTGTGGGTGACACTGTCCTGGAGAAGGGCTGGGGGTGAAGGGAGGCATGTCCTTGTGTGCCCTGGGAGAAGGGGTGTGTGGATGAGTGTGGATGCCCTCCTCAAAGCTGTAGAGATTAGGGAAAGGGCTGGGAATAACAGGGTCATTGTGGTTCTCAGCGAGCCCAGAGATTAGGGGAGAGGGTTGGGAATAACAGGGTCACTGTGGTTCTCAGTCAACCCAGAGATTAGGGAAAGGGCTGGGAATAACAGGGTCATTGTGGTTCTCAGAGGATTGGGGCCAGCCCTGCCCTGGAGCCCTCCAGCAGCTCCTAGCCAAAACACTGTGATGGAGCTGAGCCTGAGCAACCTTTGTGGGGCCACCTGCAGTGGTGGGAGTGACACTTTCCTCTTCCCCCCTCCAGGACCTCCCTTTATCGTTTCCCCTCCGGAGAACATCACAGTCAACATCTCCCAGGATGCGCTGTTCACCTGCCAGGCCGAGGCGTATCCTGGGAACCTCACCTACCTGTGGTACTGGGAGGAGGAGAACGTTTACTTCAAGAAGTGAGTTCATAGCTGGCAGGGCAGCGTGTCCTCCTCCTGCTGCTGCTGCTGCTCCTGGGTTGTGCTGGGAGCTGGGATTGTGTTGGGCATTGCCCCTGGGACTCCTCACGATCCCGCTCTCCTCTTCTCTCGCAGCGACTTGAAGCTGAGGGTGCGGATCCTGATCGACGGGACACTGATTATTTTCCGTGTCAAGCCAGAGGATGCTGGAAAATACACCTGTATCCCCAGCAACAGCCTGGGCCGCTCGCCATCAGCCTCTGCCTACCTGACAGTGCAGTGTGAGTGCGGGGATGGGGCTGGGATTGATGACACCTGGCTCCGAGGCAGCCCCAGAGGCTCTGGTGTCCTGGTATGACACTGGGAGAGTCAGGCTGATGTGACAGCAGCCTTTGCATGAACACGGAATCATCCTCAGCACAAAAGCTTGAGAGCATCCCACGTGGGTGTGGCAGACGAGAAAGCAAATGGTCTGAGCATCCTGAGTGACACTGCTCAGCTCGGACCGGTGTCCACCTTTGCTACAAGGGTTTTTTTAATGAGGTGAGCATCACCCCATGGCTGCTCCCTCACTGCCCTCACCCTGCTGGGAAGCAGCGGGTCAGGCCTCTTTGTGTTTTTTTGGTGTTCATTATGGGGGCTCCTTCCCGTGGCGCGGCCGTTCCGCGAGCTCCGGAGCCCGGCGTGTCACATTTTTCAGGCGGTAAGAGATCTAAACGAGCGGAGGAGAAAAGGCTGGAGCAGGAGCGTTGCTTCCCACGCTCGGCTCGCTCGTTCTCCTGGAATCCCCGGGCGGTAATGGGTAGTGTGCCACCGGCATCCTGTGGCATTCCACAGTAATGGCCTCAATTGCCGCCGCTCCAATTGCAATATTGCTCTGCTCGAAAAGGCTGCCGCGCTTTTATTTCATAATGAAAGACAGGCCTGAGCAAAGTGGGCTCTCAACGTGGGTTTTCCAAGGCTGCCTTAGAGCTGCTGCTGCCTTTAGAGCCGGTGCTGGTTAGTGGGGAGCTGCTGGGAGGTCCCTGTGGTAGTGGATGAAGGGGCAGAGCGGGCAGGGGGATGGCGTGAGTGGTGCCGTGCCCAGGCACAGGAGTGATTTGGGGCTTGGATGTGCCCGGCTCTTGGGAAAGCCCGTGGCCTCGGGCCATTAAATCTGCCCTGCTGCTAATCCAGGGCCGCTTGTCAGGGCTGATAGCTGTTAAAAATAGCTCTAATGGCAGGGAAAACAGCGCTCGGACAATCTGCCGCTCAGCCAGGCCTCGGCGCGAGGAAGGGTGCTCGCTTTTGGTGCCACAAACCCTTTTCCTCCTGAGCAAACCTCGTCCACACCAGGGCTGATGCCTCCGGAGGGAGCTTCCCACCCCCCGAAGCGAGTGGGGACCCAGCTCTGGGTCATTAGTGGGCTGGCCTGGCCCCCGGCCAGTGACCTAGTAGTGAAAGGCTCGATCCCATTACCCTCTCCCGCGCTGCTGGAGTCCTTGATTACATTTCCTAAGAGGTGGAGTTAAGCTGAGGGGGGTAAAGCCTGCTCCATATGTGGTGCTGGGCAATCTGGGTTATGGTGCCACTGCCGGGGGCACGTGGTTTGGGGGAGTGCTTGGGGTGATGGCTGGGAGCAGAGCTCCCAAACTCTGCTGGTTTTGCCCCAAGAAAGCAATAAGGAGAGGACACCCCCACATCTTCCACCCCTTCCTATTAAGCACCTTAATGTTTGCCCCCCACTTTGCAGCAGCAGTGCGGGGATGCTGCACCCCAAAACCCCCACATTTATCCCTTAATGCAGCGTAAGCCCCATCAGGATTTTCCCATAACCTCGTGCTGCCGGTGTCTAGACGAGATTGTAGAAATACTCTTTTTATTAAAAATAACATTTTTTTAAAAAAGCTTCTTATTAAAGAAAGTCTAGATTCTCTTCAACCCACTCGCACTTAATTAAAAAGCTCTTAGAAGTGCTGTTAATGACACATTCTAGACTGGAGGATTGTGAGACACCTCTCTGCGTGGGTGGTGCAGCGTGGAGGGGGGGGGTTAGATACGTATTTTAAGGTTTTTTGCATCTTGGAAAGGGTGAGGTGGCTGATGCTCAGCATGACCCAGATATGGGAGGTAAAGGACTCGTGGCAGCCTGGACATGGATCCCTTTTCCCATCTGGGTGTGTTTAAGGCTTGGCAACTGCTGATGTGTAAAACCAGGCTGTGCTGGGTGTGCAGCACACCTGGCACGTGTTGTGCTGCGGAGGAGCAGCGCAGGCTTAAGCAGGATGCAAGTTAGTGTGGAATTGGGGGCAGGCACATCTCACATTTCTTCTTAGATGCAGCCTTTAATGAGCCCCAGGTAGGAACCCCCTGGACATGAGCAAAGCCTCCCAGAAATGCCAGGTATTCCGGTGGATTTGTGTGCAGCGAGCCTGGGATAACAGCCTGTGAGAGTCAGGGTGGTGCTGGGTTTGGAATTCATAACAGAAGTGAAGTATAGCCTCTGAAGCCAGGCTGGAGGGAAAGATGGGCTCTTTTCCTGTGCTGACGTGGTGCTGCTGCCCTCCCAGATCCTGCCCGCGTGGTGAACATGCCCCCCATCATCTACGTTCCCATCGGGATCCACGGGTACATCCGCTGCCCCGTCGAGGCGGAGCCCCCGGTCACGCTGGTCAAGTGGAACAAGGACGGGCGTCCCCTGCGAATCGAGAAGGTAACGAAGCCCCCAGGGAGGGGAGGTGGGGGCACAGAGGGGTTTGGACCCTCACGTCCTCAGCAAACATCAGTCCATCAGACCCTGTGGGTCCCTGTCTGTCGGGAGAGAAGAATCCCATGGGTAGGATGATGCTGCTTTTCCTTATCAGCTGTGGGCAGAGTTAATTCCAGCTCTTGTGTGAAGCCTACGGTGCCTGTGGACACTCTGTCTCCCTGACCTGTCTCCTGCTTCCCCCTAAAGTCACCTCCTGATGGCCCTGGTTTATTTTTCCAATGGCAACCAGTGGTTAAAACCTTTTAACAAATCTACATCTTCCCCTAATCATGGTTTGATAGTCTGAGCAAGGATATTAGCTATTAAATATTTAAAGAAAATGCTCAATATTTTAAATTTTTTGCTTAAATATTAACGATTTGAAGTTTTAATTCAGTTTAAAGCTGTTTCTGCTGTGGCCTCCTGGTCCTTGGTGCCCTCAGCCCTCTGGGTCAAGTTGTCTTGTCCGCTCCAGAACAAGTTTTATTTAGTGTTAGATTCTGATCCTAAATCTTTTGGGCTACATGAAGGAGCCTGGCTGTGTTTGGACGGGCTGATGTTGCCCAAGTTTCTTCTCTCTGTTGAGGAGATGCTCTGGATGTTGGGAGAGGGATTGGGCATCTCCTGGGAATGCGACAGCTGCCCTGGGCGTGGGTGGGGGGCTTGGCTGGAGGGGAAATAAGGAGCTGTGGTGGGTGTAGGGTAAGTCAGCTCCCTGCTTCTCCCCGTGCAGTATGCCGGCTGGAACCTGCTGGAGGACGGGTCGATCCGGATCGAGGAGGCCACCGAAGATGCTCTCGGCACTTACACCTGTGTGCCTTATAACGCCCTGGGTACGATGGGCCAGTCTCCCCCTGCCCGACTGGTACTGAAGGTAACTCTCCTGCCAAAATCCCGTGGGTTTGCCGGGAGCAGTGTCCTCCTGTGCCAGGAGCAGCTCCCGGGGCTGCGTGGGGAACAGCAGAGGCTCGAGGGGGAGGCGTGTCTGTGCTGTGGTTGGAGATGTGCTTCCCACCAGCACAGGCAAACCCCCAGGGCACCCTGTCTGGATGTTTCCTGTCTGGAAACGTCCCACCAGAGCAGCAGCACGGGTTTTGACACCGGACTGGAGTAGTTTGAGGAAACATCTCCCTGGAATGTCCCCTTTGCCAACAAAACACCTAGCCCTGCCGGCCCGGGCTTGGGTTCAGGAGGGTTTGAATAAATGGATGATTCGAGCTCCGCGTGCTCCGGCTGCGTGCGGCGCTGGGCTCCCGGTGCAGCTCCCAGTGCAGCTGGGGTGGGAGCTGCTGCCTCTTCCCTCCCTGAACTCGGAGTCCTGTGCCTGGGAGGGAGCCGTGGTGATTCATGGTGTCTCGCCGAGGTTCACATGATAACGCTTTGTGTACCAGACACACACATCCGCCGGGGCGGCTGCCGGGGCGAGGAAATCAGGTTGATGGCTGATGTGATGTGGGTGGGTTTCTTCCTGTTTCAAGGAGGTAAAAAGCAAGATGCTGCTCAGCCTGGAGAAGAGAAGGTGTTTGGAGATCTCCTAGCAGCCTTCCAGTGCCTGAAGGGGCCTGCAAGGAAGCTGGAGAGGAATTCTTCATCAGGAGCTGTAGTGACAGGACAAGGAATAATAGGTTCAGACTAAAAGAGGGGAAATTTAGGTTAGCTAGTAGGAGGAAATTGTTCCCTGTGAGGGTGGGAGGCCCTGGCACAGGGTGCCCAGAGAAGCTGTAGCTGCCTCATCCCGGGGAAGTGTCCAAGGCCAGGTTGGATGGGGCTTGGAGCAACCTGGGGTAGTGAAAGGTGTCCCTGCCCATGGCAGGGGTGGAATGGGATGAGCTTTAAGGTCCTTTCCAACCCAAACCATTCTGGGATTCCATGATTCTGTGCTCTAGTGCAGTAGCTCTGTGGTGAGGATCTCCCTCCAGGTGTGTAATTCCATGTGCCATGGAGGCTCCTTAGCACACGTTCTCCACACAATTTTCCTTGCAATGCCTCAAGCTTACCCAGAATGGGGATCGGGTTGGTTTGGAAAAGGCTTGGTTTTGGTGATGGGAGCTGGGGCGAGCTGACACCCCTTGTTTTTCCCCTTGGCTGCAGGACCCCCCCTATTTCACGGTGCTACCAGGCTGGGAGTACAGACAGGAGGCAGGGAGGGAGCTGTTGATTCCTTGCGCTGCTGCCGGAGACCCCTTTCCCATCATCGCCTGGAGAAAGGTACCCGGCCTGCCAGACAAATCTGCAGTGCCTTTGGCTTTTGGTGAATATTGCAGACAGAGAAGCCACACTCTGTCCCGGTAAGAACAAACTGCAGGTACAGCTGCTTCGCTTTGGGCTGAGCCACTGCCGTCCTGTCCCGCAGGTGGGTGGGGGAAGCCCGGCTTGTGGCCACCGAGTGTTCCCGGGAAACCGACACGGCAGCATCCGCAAAGCTGAAACACTGCCCCCGCCCCGGCCCCCTCCTCTGCCTCGCCAGCACTGCCCACAGGACACCCTCCTCCTTGCCTGGCTCCCTGGTGGTCACCAGCAGGACGTGGCAGTGCCGTTCTCGCAGCACCCACCTCCCGTGGAGGGAGGGGGTGTGCACGGCACATCCAGGGGTCTCTTGGCTCTGGACCAGTCAGCAGCTGCTCTACAGCCCCATGACTTCAAAGACCCTGGGAAGAAGCTGTTTTCATGATCCTGAACTGGATATAAAGATTTCAAGATGTCCCTTTTCATAGAGCAGGGTATGGTGGCACAGCCTGGGAGCAGCGAGGGCTTTCCAGCAGTCCTTCCCCTTGCTTCCCACCTTTACTGCTCCCGTAGGAAGGCCACTGTACAGGAGAGCTCCTGGGCTCTTTGTCCTGCTGTCAGGAACTTTCTTCCAAGCCTTCCATGCCCTTCTTAGGGCTCTTGAGAGTGAGCTGGGTCCCTGTGTCACCCAGTGGGACCTTCCCCAATCTTTGTGGGTTGAGCTGCTGGATCTCTTTCAGCAGCACAAGGAGGACCATGACTTGCATAGGTTGCAAGTGACCTGCCTAAAGCTTGTTGGCTGTTTAGTCTTTTTCTCTATCTTATTTTTCTTTCTGTGCCCTCACCAGTCTCAGTCAGGTTTCTTTCCAATCCCACTTGTGCCTTCTGGCGGTCCTCCTCACATTGTGGCTCTGGGCTTATCCCCTCTGACTCCAGTCAGGGCTGTCTTGGGCTGGGCTCAGTTTCCCAGTGGCAGAAGCCAACTCCCTCCCTCCCCACCATCCCACCAGTGCTGACCAGTCTCTTGAAGGACTCCTGGGCTTGGCACTGGTAACCCCATGTGTCCGTGGGCTCCTCTGCTCCTCCTGCTTGGCATCGACCTGTGGGTCCTGGTGTCGATCAGCAGAGTCCCCCACATGAAGAACAGCTGAAGAAGACTTGGGACAACGTGGGATTTGCACAGCTTTGGCTGACAGGCTTAGATGAGTTGTTACAAGATCCATCTTTCCGCTCGGCTTGAGAGATTCCAGGCACCTCCACGCACGCCGTCCTCCCGCATCCCCGTGGGGCCCTTGCTGCCCAGACCTGTGACGTGAAGTGTCCTGCCTCTCATCTGCCACTGACTGAGGCTGAGGGGCAGTTTGGGCATCTCCTGGGGCAGCCCGTGCCTTCCCCATCCCGGGAGGGGGTGTGCTGGGGTGCCCGGTGCCCCTTCCCGCAGCGGTTTCAGCTTCGGATGCCGGAGGTTGAGCCCCGGCGCGGGGCTCGGTGTCCGTGCGAGTGCCGTGGGGTTTCCCGCTTGTGTGTGAGCGCTGAGCAGCAGCCTCCTGACGCATGCCTCTCGCGTTGCCCCCCAGGTCCTCTCGGAAACGGGGGAACCGTCTGCCTTGCCACGACCGGAGAGACCAGATCCCCTGCCGGTGGCCGGCGGTGTCCCCTGGGCCGCGCAGGTAGCTTAGTGACCCCGCCGCCGCCTCGCCCTGCCCCACGACCCGCTGCTGAGTCGTGTTTTTTCTCTCTCTGCCCGGCTCCCCACCCCGCTCCTTGCCCAAGGTAGGGAAGCCCAGCAGGAGCAAGCACAACACGCTGCCCGGCGGGACTCTGCAGATCCGCTCCCTCGGCAAGGATGACCACGGCGAGTGGGAGTGCGTCGCCACCAACATCGTCGCAAGCATTACTGCCAGCACCCACCTGACCGTCGTAGGTACGGGCAGGGGGCAAAGGGGCCTGGGGAGAGCCCCCCAGGCAAGGCAGGAGATGGGGATGCTCCCCACACAAAGAGAACTGTGGTGATATCACAAGGGGGAATGGCTTTAACCTGAGAGACAGTTTGGGATATTGGGAAGAAATTCTTCCCTGTGAGGGTGGTGAAGCCCTGGCACAGAAGCTGTGGCTGCCCCATCCCTGGAAGTGTTCAAGGTCACGTTGGACGGGGCTTGGAGCAACCTGGTCTAGTGGAAGGTGTCCCTGCCCGTGGCAGGAGGGTTTGAGTAGATGTCCCTTAAAGTTCCTTCCAACCCAGAGCACGCTATGATTCTAAGAGCAATGTCTCCTTTAAATGCTGTTTCCTGGTGGAGTTCCCTTTCTCTGCGCTGTTATTTTGGCCACCTGTCCTGCTGCCATTTCCAGCAGAAATCCCAGTGGCCTCGGCTTGGTGCAAGAGGAGTCCCCTCGGACCATGGCGTGGGAGAAGACCCCTTCCAGCCCTGGTCCTGCTCCCCTCTAAGCTGTCCCCTCTCTCCGCAGGGACAAGCCCTCACGCCCCGACCAGCGTGCACGTCGTGGCCGCCATGACCTCAGCCAACGTCTCCTGGGAGCCCGGCTACGACGGTGGATACGAGCAGACTTTCTCAGTTTGGTACGGCCCTCTGTGAGTCATCCTGGCATGCTTTGCTCTCTGCTTCTTTTCCTTCCTAGCCGAGCCGAGCTTCGAGCAGCCGGGGGGAGGAGGGTGGGGAGGGTGGTGTGCCCGGCTCTGTGCCCCGGGGCCTTACAGGGCTGAGCTCCCTCAGGGGTTCCTCAGAGAGATGGGTGGTGGTGGTGGTGGTGGTGGGATCATGTAGTTCCCGTATTTCCTCTCCCTCCTGTGCTGGCCACTGCCTCCGTCTGCCCCAGCAGGTTTTACTCTGCTTGTGGTACACGGGAGACGCTTTGCATTCATGTAGCTGTGCCTCTGGCATCTAATTTCAAGATAAACTGTTTATGAGGCTTAACAGCCAGGGAGAGGATGGAAAATGCAACCTTTAGAGAGCGTGTCCTGGAAGAGCTGTGACTAAGCAGAAATGTTCTCTCTTTGCTCTGTGGCTCCCTGGAGGTGGTTAAATCCCAGCTGAGATCATGATCAGCCCCTGTGAGATCCTGGCTGAGCCCCTGGGGCTTTGCTCCCATAGCTCCTGTGCTACCCAGCACCCAGAGCCGGTGGGTGCATCCCACCTTCCTGCAGCAGGGCCAGGCTCAGCCCCGTGCCTTTCCCCTGGGGCAGGGGAGGGAGAAATGTAGCTGCAGCGAGGTTGGGGTTTGCTTTGGGCTCTGCTATTGTCATCTTCTTCTGAAGAATCATCCTTGGAAACGTGGAGAGGGTGATGCCTTCCCTTCCCAGGCTTGGGCTGGCATTCTTCAGCCTTTCCTCTTGCTCTCTCGTTCTTTCCTTGCCTTAATTTGCCCTGATGGAGACTGCTGATAGAGAGGAGAGAGGGAGACGCTGCCTGTAATGATTTCTGCTCTGCATCAGCCCGAGGCTGGGTTGTCTGTCTGGAGATGGAAAGAAGGAATGGATTGAGCGGAGGGGGGAAAATGAGGGAGCAAGCTGAGCGGTGCAGACCTTGCTTTGATGAAAATGTCCTTGGGAAGGAGTGGTTAAACCTCTCTGCTCTGGAGACGTGGCTGCATCAGCAGCAGCTGCTGCTCTTGCTCTGCAACCTGCTCTCGGATTCCTGCCTCCTCGTGGCTCTTCCAGACTCCACAGGGAGACAGCAGCCAGCAGGGAAGGGTGTCTGCACCAGGCTTGCATTAAGGAATTCACAGGGAGCTGTGGGGACTTTGGACAGGGAAGCAGTGACCCATCTTGCCCTGACCCTAGGGTGTGATCCCTGGGGGATGTGCTGTTCCCTGGGATCAGGGATCTGGGACACAGCTGGCTCATGGAGTGCCATCCAGAGTGCCATCCATGTGTTTTCCTCCCCGCTGTGGCTGTGGGATGCTCAAGCAATACACAGCTTCATTTTCCCTGGATTCTTGCTCTCCTCCCGCGTCTGCGGTCGTTGAGGCTGGAAATGCAAACCCCGCTCCCCAGGCACGGCCGGGGCCAGCACAGCACTGCAGCTGCGCCACGTCCTCCCTCGGCAAGGGGCTTCTCCCGGTTCAGTGCTGCATTTACCCTCTGCTTTCCCCACCCTCAGCCCCTCTCTCGTGTGTCCCTGCCCGCAGCAGCGCCGGGGAGGAGGGATGTGAGGGCAGTGGGATTAAATACTGCAGGGAAACCTGCCCAGCAGAGGGGCTGCCCTGCTGCCCTCCTGCCTCTGTGATGGATCCTGGGAGCTGTAGTCCCAGCCGGAGCTGCAGTGATCCAGAGGCCTTCTGAAGCACAAGGCACATGCACGGCTCTCCACCGACCTGCTCGTTTCCATGGCTTGCTGCTGCTTCTCTGCCTCACCTTCTGCTCCCTGGGCAGCAGCGTTATTTCTCTTTGCTCCATCTTTTCCTGCTGGGTGGATTTGCCTGGCTGTGTGCCGGTAGCTGCAGATGTGCCCCCTTACCTGTGCAGGATAGGCCACCTGCACCAATCCTTCCCAAACCCTCTGTGGACACCACCAAAAGCTGCAGCTGAGGGCTCAGACTCCCTAAAGCGTCTCTCTAACATGAGCACCAGTCCTTGCAGTATCCGAGCAGTGCACTGGTGCTGCTTTGGGATGTGAGATTCTGGTGGGATTAACAGCTTGTGGAGGTGGCTGCATGCTCCTGAGTGGCACTGGGATGGTTCTGGGAGCATTTTTCACCCTGGGTTTGTGGTTAGACCCTGGCAGAAAGGCTCTGTCCTGCACTCCCTGCCAGTGCCTCTGCTGCGGTGCCCCCAGGCTGTGCTGGCAGCCCCCGACTTGTGCAAATGTGGCAGAGATGGGGATTTAGTTAAATGTCTCTCGTGGGATGACATGTACAGGGCTACAGCTGAGGGAGAACTTGGCTCCGGCTCAGGAGAAGTCGAGGTATAAATGGGAACAGGGCCTGTCTCCTGCGTCAGCCGTTCCCTTTGCAGCACTCACCAAAATGCTCCAGCTCCCACTTTTGCCCGTGGGAATCTGGTGGAGATCACGTCAGAGCGGGGCTGTTGGCACTGCTGTTGTCCCTGACCCAGCTCAGGGCAGAGGGGAGAGCTGGTGGCAGCGTCCCTGAGAGCTGGTGGGACACGAGGGGATGGTGGCCTGTGGCAGCTCGTGGGTGGCAAGTGGCTGCCCCACGTCCATGCACATCACCGCTCTCAAACCAACCATCGCTCGGGAAAGCTCCATTTTTGCATTAGAAGTTAATGCTGCCTCTTTGTCCTCCCCGTCAAAGACGCCTTCCCTGAGGATGCTCCCTTTTCTCTCGGCAGGATGAAGAGAGCCCAGTTTGGACCCCATGACTGGCTGTCTCTCCCTGTGCCAGCTGGTTCCAGCTGGCTACTGGTGGATACCTTGGAACCAGAGACTGCTTACCAGTTCAGTGTCTTGGCTCAAAACAAGCTGGGCACCAGCTCCTTCAGTGAGGTGGTCACTGTGAACACTCTAGGTAGGTCCTCCTTGGGAACAAGGGAGGGCTGGGAAGGGATTTGGGAGGTCTGTGGGGAGAAGGGGCCTTTGCCTCCTTCTGTGTCCTGTCTGCTGGGGATGGAGATGAACATCATCAGCAATAGTTTCCAGCCATGTAGGAGATAATTTGTGGAGAGTCCTGGGTGGAGCTTGCAGACTTTGCTGGGTGCAGGAGGCTCTGGAAGGCTTGTCCTGAGAGCCAGCATGGGAGAGCTGTACTGTGCCAGTCACCTTTCAGATCTTCCTTAAGTTCAGCTGGGATCAGGAGGTATTAACAGAGCACGAGATACAGCTCAGAGCCTTTGGGCTCTCAGGTAGAGGTGGGAGGAAGCAGGAAGGCCTGGAGTCGCGGCCTCATAAGTCCAGTGCCTTTTGAAAATCCCCTTTTCTATTTCTGTGGTAAGAGATTAGGCTCCCGAGGCGTGCCCTAAACTCCTGGAACGTGGGAACCACCGCTGTGGCCCTTCTCCTGCTGCCGGGGGCACACACGGGAGACGATGCCCTGTGCTCGCCCTGCCCCATCTCAGCGGTGTCCCTGTCCCTTCTGCTCTGTCCCCAGCATTCCCTGTAACAACTCCAGAGCCTCTGGTGTTGGTTACCCCACCGAGGTGCCTAACAGCCAACCGGACACAGCAAGGCGTCCTCCTGTCGTGGCTCCCTCCCGCCAACCACAGCTTCCCCATCGACCGCTACATCATGGAATTCCGCGTGGCGGAGAAGTGGGAGATCCTGGATGATGGCATCCCGGGCTCCGAGAACGAGTTCTTTGCCAAGGACTTGTCCCAGGTGAGCAGGGGCTGCCTGCACCACGCCCAGCTCAGTGATCTTTTCCAGCTTTACGTGGTTCTGTAATAATATTGCACCATCTGCTGCAGCTCCGGGGGAGTTTTGGAGTGGCTCCATCCCTGAGCTGGGATCCTCAAGGAGCTGGGAGGGTGTTGGAAAAGATAGAACACTTTAATAATTTTAGTTAATGGCGTTAAGAAATCGTAATCAATGTACATATAAATTATAAATAGTGTGTTATTGTTCAATTGCTCTTAGCCAGCATTTGGCAAAGTTTTCATAAGCTACTTTGGAGGAGCACAGCTTGAGAAATGACTGAGAAACTTTAAAGTTTTGATAAACTCACTCTGATGTGATTCAGTGAACAAAGCCTGGGAGAGAAGGATGTATTGTTGAGGTTGGAAAGCAGGATTTATGGACCACAAGGACATTTTGCAGAAAGCAGAAGCTAAAGAGACTAACAAAGTCTCAGTGTACATTGGGAAGTCCCTACAGGAGGAAAAAGATGCTAAAAATATGCACTAATTAGCATAAGAAGCGAGAAATCAATAACCAATAGAGGATAGAATACTAATTAATGAAAGAGAATTGTGTAATTTAGAACCAATGAACAATGACTTTTCTTTGATAAAAACATAAAATAGATGAAAAAGTTTTGTATCTGTGTCTGGGTGGAGGCCAGAATTTTCTTGGCCCCACACCTCTGGCCAAGGATAAAAGCCTGACCTGCTAACGCTAAAAAGGTGGTGTTAGAGGGTTTTATTTATCCTGGAGATGTTGGAGGAGCTGGTAAGACGAGGCTGGAGGCCGCGTGGGGGCCCTGACGGGTGTGTTTGGTGTTCCAGGACACCTGGTACGAGTTCCGTGTGCTGGCGGTCATGCAGGATCTCATCAGCGAACCCAGCAACGTCGCTGGCGTGTCCAGTACAGGTGAGGGCTGGCTCCTCTTCTCCCCCTGGCTGTGGGGCCGTGAGCTGGGCTGAGGGGATGTGCAGGGCTGAGCTGGGTGTGCTGGACACACTTCCCGATGGAGAGCAGGCAAGGACAAGACAAATCCCCGGAGCACGGCGCTGCCGGGTGCTGCAGAGCCCAGCACAGCCCTGCTCTGCGGTGAGCCTGGAGAACAAAGCTCCGAGCGGGCACTGCGCAGCCTGGAAACGGGAATGAAAGGTGGAGGAGAGGGAAACGTAGCACTGCAGTGCAGAGTCCACAGGGAAAAGAGCTTTGCAAGCGGGAAGCTGCAACGCGCTGCAGTTGGCGCGTGTTCCCTGCACGCCCAGCTCGGAGGATGCTCCCCGAGCCGAGGGGCAGGCGGGGGAGAGGGTGGTGATGGTGCTGGGGAAGGCGAGGGCAGCAGGAGGGGATGGGGATGCGGCGAGCCCGGATTTTCTGGCTCTCGTGGAAAAGCCGGCTCCATGCAGCGGTCTCTCTCTGCCCCCAAGTGGTGCCGGTGTGATGCAGGGAGCTCCCTGCAGCCTCCCTGCTCGCTGCCCTTGCTCCTCACGCCCAGGTTCTCCTGATGGGGTTTGGCAGGTGCCCGGCCCCAGGCAGCCGCTCTCCCAGGCTGAAAGCCCGTGCTCCGTGGGGGAATGCGCTGATCCTGGATGTGGCACACGGCAGGGGCACCGAGCCGTGCAGGGTGCACATCTGCACGTGCCCACAGATGAGGTCTGCTGGGGGCTCACACGTGCTCCTGGTTAGCGAAGGGTGGCATGAGGGTTTGGAGCCCGGTGCTCATTGGAAAGCTGAAATGAAGCACTGACAAAAGAGGTTGAAATACCTTGTGCTGCTGCAGTGGGTTATTGAGCCAGGAGGTGACTGCAGGTTTGCTGCAGCTGTGTGTGTTTAGACATAAATATGTATTGGTTTGGTGTGGATCAGCTAACACAGAAAGGTTTATCAGGCTGCTTTGGGCAACCTGGTCTAGTTGAAGAGGTCCCTGCTTATTTCAGGGTGGTTTGGACTAGATGGCCTCTAACAGCCCTTTCCAACCCAAACTGTCCTATGATTCTGTGATCTGGGGTGAGATCATTAAACCCCTTGTCCCTGAAGCAGCGCTGATTGCTCTCCCTGGGTGGGCTGGCTTGGAAGCAGGGTCCTTACAGAGATTATCATTCCTGGAGACTATCACTGCCTCCACGCTCAGCTCCCTGCGGAAGGCAGCAGGTGTAACACTGAGTTGTTGTGGTTTTCCCCCCAGACGTTTTCCCTCAGCCTGACCTGACGGACGAGGGCCTAGCCCGCCCGGTGCTGGCTGGCATCGTTGCCACCATCTGCTTCCTGGCTGCTGCCATCCTCTTCAGCACACTCGCCGCCTGCTTCGTCAACAAGCAACGCAAACGCAAGCTCAAGCGCAAGAAAGGTGAGTCCATCCCCGGTGTGCTTCCTCCCTCCTTCCTGTCTCCTCCTCGTTTCTCCCCCCTGGTTGTGTTGTGGTCGTAACCTTCTTCCCTGTCTGTCTCTTCTTCGTCCGTGCGCGTCCTCAGGTGAAGCCCTGACTTCCTCCCTCGGCTGTGCCTGACAGCGCCCGTGGTCGGGAGCGGGAGAGGCAGGGTGGGTGAAGAGGCGCCAGAGAAACTAGCCTGGGAATTCCGAGGGAGCTCTCCCACGTGGTGATAACTCCTAGAGCTGGGGTTTAGGGCTGGGCTGTCCTCTGGGGCACAGATGGGGGGCACCGCTCACCTCCTCCAGGTCCCCCCAGAGCTGGGCTCTCCAGCTGCTCCCAGCCCAGAGCGGGCAGTGCTGGGCTAGAGAAGACCCCAAAGGAGACCCTGCTGCTCTGCTTCCCGAAAGCTGGGACTGCAGCCTCCGTGCAGGAGCGGCTGGTAGGGAAAAGGGTGGCTGGGGAGCTGGAGAGGGCAGGGAAGCGGCTCCGTCTCCTCCAGCCTGCGGGGCTGCGGCAGCAGGACGGGCAGGACCCTGTGACGGGAGCTGTTTGTTGTCAGCAACCATTAAAGCACTGGAGCAATGAAACCCTGGCCTCTTGTTGAGTGTCTTTTGTTGTCTTGCTGTTGAGTCTGTGTTGTCTCTGTCGTGTTGCGCCTCCTCAGCGTTCTCTCTTCTTTCCCCTTTTTATTCTCTTCCAGACCCTCCTCTCTCGATAACCCACTGCAGGAAGAGTTTGGAGTCCCCGTAAGTATCTGTCTTAGCTGCGGCACCAGGCTGTGAGGTCTTCAAGGTGCCTCCTTCCTACATTGCAAAGCTCAGATGGAAATACCTCACCCTTATTTGGCTGCTCCTGATGAGTTGTTTTTGGGTGTTCCCTGAACTTTTGGGAGCACAGCAGTTCACAAGGGACAAGTGGGCTTTGGAGCAGAAAGCAGCAGGGACAAATGCAGCAAACAGAGCTGAGAGATGACCCCGCTGGATCTGTGAACATTTTCCAAATCTGGAGTTGACTGGTGG
The DNA here is from genome assembly GCA_013398015.1 of Oreocharis arfaki. NCBI lineage: Eukaryota > Metazoa > Chordata > Aves > Passeriformes > Paramythiidae > Oreocharis > Oreocharis arfaki. The sequence continues at coordinate 86,027 of VZRR01010269.1, read as the reverse complement.
AACTCAATTCCACACTGGTTGGAAGGGGCTCCTTAGGAGAAGGACTAGCCTGCTGCATGTGGAGTCCTTCCTGCCAGCTCGATGTAGTTTTTGAGTCATTCTCTGTTGGCTCTGTTTTTTTCCTGGGAAATTCATCTTTTCTCCTGAAGAGTGCCCTGCTGAAGCCTCTTTCCACATGTGCCCAAAGGTGGTGGATCGTGGTGCTGCAGTAGCCACAGCTCCTTGCAGAGCCCATCAAAAGCATGTGTATCTGCAAACCAGCGGGAGCATCTTCCCGGTGGGAGTGCAGGAGTCTGGGATGTGGACACCTCATGTTTTGGCTCCTGGACTGTTGCCAAATGTCCCAGTGCTGGTGGATCTGAATCTCACTTGTTTTCAGTTCATCCACTGCACTGAAATAACCTGCACTGTCTCTGTTGGATCTGCTGTCTTTTGCCTCTCAATCCTGTTTGTCTGAGGCTTTCTGGATAGGGATGAGGGAACTGTTCTGGTGCTCTCTGCCTTTTGAGGTGCTCAGCCTGAAGTCTGAGTGTTGAGAATGGGAGAAAGAGTTGGTGTGAAATGATCCATCAGCATCTCCCCGTGAGGTGCTGAGTTCTGTGGGAGGGAACATTTGCCTGATGTGCCTCTTCTCGGGGCCTTTCCTGGGCATGGATAACTTCGGTGAACATAAGAAACCTCAGAAGGAGTTGGAAGCGAGCTCTGGATGTGTCTTTTGTCCCTGTGGGGCTGTGGAGCTTGTTGCAAGGTGTTGGTGGAGCTTGTTGCGAGGTGCTGGGGTGTTGGTGGAGCTTATTGCAAGGTGTTGGTGTGAGCTTTCTGCCCCGAGTGTTCCAAGCAGCCCTCCCAAGGAGCAGGGATGTTGTGCGCTGCTGCTGGCTGGACTCTGCCACCCTGGTTAGCCTCTGCCAATTTCTCCCAGTGGTTCCTCTTTTGAGAGCTGGTAGCACTTTGTTTTCCGGATCCAGAGTTGTTCTTCTGGGCGAGAAGAGCTCCTTTCCGCCCCGGGTGACCGTCCCCTCTCTCGGTTTTTCTCCCCTGTGGTCCAGGTTGTCTTCCGGCAAGGTGAGTCCCGAGAGCATCCGCACGCTCCGTCCCCCCTCGGAGTCCTCTGACGACCAGGGCCCGCAGGCCAAGCGGATGCTGAGCCCCACCAAGGAGAAGGAGCTCTCCCTTTACAAGAAGACCAAACGAGCCATCAGCAGCAAGAAGTACAGCGTCTCCAAGGCGGAGGCCGAAGCCGAGGCCACCACCCCCATCGAGCTCATCAGCCGCGGGCCGGACGGGCGCTTCGTCATGGACCCGGCGGAGATGGAGCCCTCCCTGAAGACACGGCGGATCGAGGGCTTCCCCTTCGTGGAGGAGACGGACATGTACCCCGAGTTCAGGCAGTCGGACGAGGAGAACGACGACCCCGTCGTCCCCACCTCCGTGACGGCCCTGAAAGCCCAGCTCACCCCTCTCTCCTCCAGCCAGGAGTCCTACCTTCAGCCACCAGCATACAGCCCCCGGTTCCACCGGGCGCTGGAGGGTCCCGGCGCCCTGCAGGCCACCGGCCAGGCCCGCCCGCCGGCCCCCCGGGCTTTCCACCACCAGTTTTACGGTTACCTCAGCAGCAGCAGCCCCGGGGAGGTGGACCCACCGCCCTTCTACATGCCAGAAGTCAGCCCGCTGAGCTCGGTCATGTCCTCCCCGCCGCTGCCCCCCGAGGGGCCCTTCGGACACCCCACCATCCCCGAGGAGAACGGGGAGAACGCCTCCAACAGCACGCTGCCCCTGGCCCAGACCCCCACGGGGGGCCGGTCCCCCGAGCCCTGGGGCAGGGCCGAGTTCCCCTTCGGCAGCCTGGAGCTGGCCCCTGCGCCGTTCCCCCACCAGCTCCAGCCCTGCGAGGCGGCCGAGGGCTCCCAGCCCACGGGCTGCCTTCCTCGGGGGCCGCCCCCCTCCTCCCTCCAGGTGGTCCCCGCGTCCTACTCGGGCATCCTGCCCCTGGAGGCACCAAAGAGCTGGACCGGCAAGTCACCGGGCAGGGGTCAATCCTCCGTGCCCGCTCCCACCAAGTGGCAGGACAAACCTATGCAACCCATGGGATGTCAAGGGCAGCTAAGACATACCAGCCAAGGTATGGGCATACCCGTGTTGCCTTACCACGAACCGTCCGAGCCCGTCGGCCCCAGCGGCACAAGCACATTCAGCCTGGACACCAGGTGGTACGAGCCCCAACCCCGACCTCGGCCCAGCCCTCGGCAGGTCAGGAGGGCTGAGCCCAGTTTACATCAGGTGGTGCTACAACCTTCAAGGCTTTCTCCTCTGACCCAAAGTCCCCTGAGCTCCCGCAACAGCTCCCCAGAGCTGACCGCCCGCGCCCGGCCCCGCCCGGGGCTCATCCAGCAGGCGGAGGTGTCGGAGATCACGCTGCAGCCGCCCGCGGCCGTCAGCTTCTCCCGCAAATCCACGCCGTCCTCCACGGGATCTCCGGCGCCGAGCAGCCGCGGGGACAGCCCCAGCTTCCGACCGACCACCGCCTTCACCCCCGTGGGCACCGGCTTCTCCAACTCCCAGGGCTCCTCGCTGCCCGTGGACACCATGGATGTTTTCGGAGACATCCCTTCTCCGAGGAGGGCTGGCGAGGAGATTCTCCAACCGGAGCCGACATCCACCACCACGGTAGCCGCCACGGGGTAAGTGCGTGAGCCCCGTGGTGACCCCCCCGGCCCCTTCCTAGCTTCCCCCACCCTGCCTCACCCACTCCCTCTGACTCCCTCCCTGCCATCACCATCCCAACTGGTAGGGTCTCTCTGGGCACGCTGCAGCATCCCTTTTGGAGACGGTGTCCCGCGGGCTTTGCTAGGCAGAGGCTGGTGCCACGGGCACGGGTTGCATGGCCGCTGCCCGAGAGCGCTGGGTTTTAGGCAGGCGACCTTCCCGGTCCTTTGGGAATCTGGGAGCGCCGTGACTCGGGCTATGGGCCGTCTACCAGGTGTACAAAGACCTGGCTCGCTTAGGTAAGTGTCCTGGTGTCACTGGAGGTTGTTTCCTCTTCTAGCTGCTGGCTCTTGGCTTTCTTCGAACGTTAGGGCCGCCGCCGCCGCGCCTCTGTCTTCCTCCTCTTCCTTCCCGCGGAGTCTAGAGAGCTTTAATGCATGACAGAAACAGCTATCACGGTCACCGCCCCACCTGCAAAAGGGATGCTGCAGCCCCAGGACGCGGGCAGGGAGAGATCAAGGACTTAGCCACACCAGCAGCATGTCAGGAGAGGAGGAAAAATAAAAATAAACTAAGCCCAGCGGAGATCGGGAGGCTGCCGGCACGCTCAGATCCTGCCCTAAAGAGGGATGTGGCTGCACTAGACAGTAGCGGCTGGTTTTCCAGGTACCAGGGTTGCTCCAGGCAAAAGCGTCTCTCTCTCTCTCTCTCTTTCTCTCTATTTCTCCTCTCTCCTTCCGTCTTTCACAGCACCTTAGACCCCGTAGCCGTGCTTTCGTCCCATCCTTTCCGTCTCGCTTCATTCTGGCTTCTTGTCTGGTGGGGTCGAGCCCCCTCCTCCGGCTTGTGGCAGAGAGAAGTCGGGGGCCGGGGCTCCCAGCCCTGCGGAGCCGGCGCGGTCGGAGGCGTTCGGAGAAGAGGCTGTGTTTTGGGGAGGGGGGAGGCAGCGTTTCACCCCGCAGTGCCCTCCGCATTTCACTCCCGCCCTCTGGTACCTGGAAGCGTTATGGCCTTAGCAAATCCCTCCGGCACTGAACGGAAGGAAGGAGGGCTCAGGGGAGAGAGGATGGGGAGGGAGAGCAGCTGGACGAGCCTGAAATGACTTCTGTGAGCCTCTGGAAAACCCAGCTACGGAGCGATGCAGTCAGGGATGTAGTCACAGGTCCACGTCTCCTAGCAGGGCATGCCAAGGAGAGGCAGCTCCAGGACAGAGCCGTGTTAGAGCAGCACTGTTGTCCGTGCTTTTATGCAGTGTATCCATTCGCTTTGTTGATTATCGTTTTCGTTTCTTCTTTTCCTTTCTCTTCTGTTTCTTTCCCCCTTTCTTCTCCAGCCTCGTTTTGTTTGTGTTTCAGTTTGGTTTCTTTCCCTCCTTTTTCCTTTGGAGTTGTTGACGTGCTGATGTGTTGCGGAGCTCGGCTCCTTGCGGGTGTTGATAACTGCTTTGTTTTTGATTAATCTCAGCTATCTGGGCAGTGTTGTCGAGACAAGCTTCTCCTCAGCTCAATAGGTAAGGGTGATCCATGTCCGAAAGGATGGTGTGGGTGCTGTGGAGGGTGGCCGGGAGCGGGGCATGACAGGGGACACGGAAGGGGCTTTTCCAATACCATCTCTTCCTTTAAAGGGGAATAAGGAATCCGAAAACACTAGGAAACACCTCTGGACGCACAGTCTCTGTGGCTTTTGGGTTTCCCCTCCCAGCAGCACACGCTGCTCCCCTGCCTTCGGGGCTGGGGTTTGGGATGAGCTGAGCTGCCATCTCCCTGGGGCCACCCTTCCTTTCCTGGGGGACGGTGACACACGTGGCACCTTTTGGCCCTGGCAGGGTGCACGAGGGTTGTGTGGTATTAGGGAGGTGTGTGTTGAGGTGGGGTTGTCCTGGATGATCCAAACCAGGAGGAGCCCACAAAAGCCAGGAAAAACAGCCACATCTGGAGCAGCCAGCTGCAGCCAGCGTGCTCAGAGTGAGCTCCAAAAGTCAGTCTCCAGTTACAGTCCAGCACATGGACTTTTGTTTCCAGCAGTACCTGGATCTGTTTTCTTTTTCCCAAGTCTCCTCAATCGTGGAAAACGGAACAAGTCTTTCTCCTGAGATGGACTGTATGCTTGGCAGCAGCAGAACTATGGTCTCAGGCTGCCAGAAAGGTGTTCTTTCCTTCCCATCACAAGTGTAGTCATGGTAAAATCCCTCCATCCCTGAAATCCTCCTCGGAGAAATCTTTGACTTCTTCTGACCCAGCTGTAATTGAACAGCCCTAAGCAGATCTTGAAAGACTCTTCCAAGAAAATTCCTCTTGGGCTGCCTTCATGGGGCTGGTTTCCTAGATGGCCATGGGCATTTCTGGAACTGGGATGCTATAATTTGGAGATGGTTTTCAGACGTTAAAAGCAGAAGAATATCGCTAAAACTGCCAAATCCAGATGGGATAATAGTAATTTGTAACCCAGAGGATTGGCAGCACTGGCCTGTTTGACCATCAGTCAGGCTGGTTATGAAAGGAGAGATGGGATTGTAGATGGGCCTATTTCTAGGGCCTGGCCATACCCAAACTTCCTTAGGTCAGGTCTTACAAAAGGTTAAGCTTTGCTGCCGTGGTTGGGAAGAGTCAGGGTCCTGGATGATGCTCTCCAACAGCCTGAGGAGCCTTATTGGACTGGAAAAGAGCCTCATGAGAGAGAGGTGGGATGCCTAGAGAAATCAGGAGGATATTTCCAGGAGAGGGGAGTCCCTCCAGCTGACCTGGAGGGTTGTCCTGGGGCGGGGAGAGCAGGATTGGCAAGGAGGGGGTGCTGGGAGCAGGGACAGGATGTGTGCTCTGTGGAGGAGTCGTCCTCTCATCATGACAAAACCCAACCCGTTTGAGCCTCGCAGCTCCAAAGCTCTTGAGCACTTGGCCGCCTTCTCTTTCTGTTTTTCCTTGGTGTCCCATGAGGAGCAAAGCTGGCACCAAGCCTTGGTGAGGTGTGGGCCGTGCCAGGCTTTTTGGGAAATGGGGAAGCCCTCAACAAGGACGTGGCTGTTTGTTCTTGCTCTGTGGCACTTCCCCGCTCCGGCAGCATTAGGGACATGAGTGGACATGGCTTTAGCACAGCAGAGGTGAGTCCAGCCTCATGTCTGAGTTTGGTGAGGCTCTTGCACAGATCCTGGCTGGCTCCAGTGCTGGCTGCCCTGGGCTGATGGATTTTGAGGAGCAGGGTCACACTGCCCAGCAGGATGGGAGCAGCTGCGTGTCCTACTCCAGGATGCTGCTGGGAGCTGCAGTCACAGGAGCGACTCCAGAGTCATTATCACCAAAAAGGGGAAGCCAGAAGAATAAATCTCACTTTAATAAGCGAGGAATCCTGTGGAGAGCCCAGCCAAGTTATTTCTTGATGATTTGGGGTCATAAAATTGTCAGTGCATGCAGAGCACAGGGATTTTATACCAGACCAGCTAGATTTCTCTACTGCAGCATTAAAAGCTGAGAGGAGAGGGACAGGCAGCATGTGAGCTCCGTGCTGCAGCATGGTGGCTTTTGCTGGGCGAAGCTCAGGAAGTTTTTATGGATGGGCAGGCATAAACGATGCTGTTACTGAGCCGGCACGAGGAGTTCTCCCATCTTCTTCTCTTAGGATGCAGCGCGCATCTCGGAGCAGGGAAAAGGGAGCTGTCGTCTCCCTGCAGAGGGAAACCCAAAAACCACAGATGAGGCACCAAGCTCCCCTGCCCCTCGGCATGGTAGCCTGCCCTGGGGGGCCTCCCCAGGCCCCCCTTGCCAGGGCAGCACTGCCAGTGCTGGGAGCTGGGGGGCTTGGCCGTGGCATAGCGTTGAGTGACGAAGGGACGTCGGCGCCAGGCGTGCGGGAGGAGCAGCAGCCCTCGCACCCTGCTTGAAAGAAAACAGGTTCCCCTTTAAAGACTGTCCATGTGCTGATCCTCTGCATGTGTTCCATGCCTCCTTCCGCTTGGAGAAGTTGTGAGTCCGCTTGTCTGAGTGCGTTTTTCTTTTCTTTCTTTATTATTATTATTATTATTATTATTATTATTATTATTATTATTTTATTTTTCTTTTCAGTCTCTTTAATTTCCTTATATATTTTCTCACTCCTGTTTTTCATTTATCTTCCTCTCTCCCCTCCCTTTCCCTGTGACTGTATCCCCCTCTTCCTGTCCAGCCCGGCCCCGTTTCCCTCGCCCTCTCTCCTCTCCGTCAGCATGGTGGTGAAGTCCGTTGTGTAGATGAGTTGTGGTGTCTGCAGACCTGTAGAAGGGCCCCCCTTCTCTGGTGTGCTCCTCGCTGTGACCAGCCCCTTCCTCCCTCCCTCCCGGCGGTGCCTTGGCAGCAGCAGCAGCCCTGGGCTGGGGCCGTCACCGCGGTGTTTCTCCGGCACCCCTTGTGCTGAAGGATCCCAAGCGTTCCGGGATGGAGGCAGCAGCCAGCGCTGCCTGGGAGCAGAGTGGGGATTCTGACTTGCAGGAGCCTCTTGTAGGAGAGTTGAGCTCTTCGTGTGAGGAGGATGAAGGGTTGAAGGACGCGGTGGGCTCCTTTCAAGTGGATACTCTGCTTTATCCAAGTGGATGCTCTACTTTATCCAAGTGATGCTCTAACATGCCCAAACTATTCCTGGATGTCAGTGTCTTGACTCAAGGAGAGGAGGAAACAGGGAATGTCTGTTGAGACCTCCATGAGGTTAAATATGTATATAATATACGTATAGTGTCCTTGAATCTCCAGGACCCTTCATTTATATGGGTTCTCCTTTTGGGTGCAGAGAGGTCAGTGGTGCTTTCAGGGGTCTTCTCCCTCATATCTTTGCTTTGTACGTGGAAGGACGTTTGAAGAAGAGCAGCTGAGATGTGTGTTGGGCTGGATACTTCTCCCCTACTTCTTTTTCCTGTCCTGGGACTCTTGGACATCCTTCAGTACCTTTGTGGCCTCTCCAGTACCTGCCAGTCCATGCAGTCCAGACACTTGCTCATGCAGAAGGGTTTTCCTTTGAAGACTCGAGGAAAACTGCTGCTCCAGGTGTTGGTGGTGCCTGGCAGAAGGTTTGTGCCAGGAGTTCACGTGGGCTTCTCAAAGCTCCTTTGCTTGGCTCTACACTGAAGTTCCCAGAAGAAGTTCGCCCGCCTCCCTGAACATATCATCTGTTGGTATTCAAGTTCTCCCTCGTGCGTGGGCAGCTGCCCAAAATGTGAACTCTGGGGGCAGGAAGAGGCTTCTGGCTGAGCTTAAAATGAAAATTAATTTGGAAGAATCGGAGCCCTTTGAAGAGATAAAGGGTGGGTAGAGCAGATAAAATCTGGCTGCTGAGTAGCATCGTTTCGTCCTCTGTATCTCTTGCTTGCCAGAGGTCAGACAGTATTTATGGTGACACATGGGTTCAGTGCACTCACTGTTTATGTTTGTGTGTATAAATACGAGTCCAATTACGGAGAACTAGTGGAAATGAGCTTCAGGCAATTTCCTCATAATCCCTCGTGTAAATCTGTCTAATTTTGTCAGCATGCCACAATAGCTTCTTCCTAGAAAGAAAAAAAGAGTGGTAAGAGCAGGAGGCTTTTACAAGATGAGCTTTAATAACAGCGGCAAAGCTGTCTGGGTGGTGGGGAGAGGTGGGAGGAGGCAGGTGCTGGCGGGCAGGATGGTGGCAGGGTCACCGAGCTCGGTGGTGTCCAGGGCTTGGCACACGTGAGCTCTGTGGGCGATGGAGCTGGAGCAGCTGAAGTCACTGTTAGCCAAGTACCTGCAGGAATGTAACTCCTGTGCACCCCACAGAATGGTGGCTGTAAGTGGGAAAAGGCTGTTACTGGCCATTCAAGCAGGAATTGCTGTGGGGAGTGCCATGCTGTGGCCCGTGGGTCACTGTGGTCCTACCTTCGGCCAGCGTGTGCGTGGCTGGCTGTGTTGGTTCAGCTCAGAGGGCAGAGCTGCTGCTGGCAGCACCTCTCACAGGAGGCTGGTTGCACTTGGGAAGGTGTTTGAGCTCTGCAAGTGTAAATGTCATCCTCCTGACGAGGCAAAGCTTGGATCCAGCCAGCGGGACTCCCGGCATGTCTAATGAGCTGCTTCATCTTCGGTTGATGCGATGCTCTGCTGGGAGCTGGAACAGAGGTTTTCTGGGAGCTGGAACAGAGGCCCTCCGGGAGCTCTCCTCACCTTGACGTCTCTGTTGCGTTGGAAAACATGAAAAGGAGCTTTTTCTGTGCCCAGTATTTGGGTTTCTGTTGCGTCTGCTGCGCCTCAGCTGCTTCTTCACCTCACGCTGCACTTCCCTGGGTGCTCTCCAATGCTGCCAGCAGAACTGAGAAGCTTCGCATACACACTCATCTTCAAAAAAAACCCAAAAACCCTTCTGTTCCCCAAGGGGAAAAATCTCCCAGGAGCTCCTTGCCTGTGCACTCTAGCTGAAATTTCACCGCTCTGGAGACGCTTGGGATGTTGGATGGGAAGCGCCGCTGTTGCGCTGTGCCATGAAGGGATGGCACACATGCAGACCCGTGGGGGAAAGCCTGCAGGGCATCTTCAGTGCCAGCAGGCTCTGCCTGGACCCCAGGGAAGATGAGGAGCTCCAAACTCTCCGTGGGTGGGTGTACTCTGGTACCACAGCCTGGGACTGCGGGGTCTGTGCTCCAGCCCGTGTCCTTGCCCTTCCCTGCTGCTCCTGCCAGCAGCCGCGGTGTTTTTGCAATGCTGGATGGGGGACACCATGCTGACAGACAGGGTGACACCATCCTCAGTGGTTCTGTGCTGAAGCAGAAGTCTGAAGGAACTGATGTTGCCTCTTGCAGCCAGCTGAGGTGGCTCCTCTGCCTGCCCTTCTGCTGCCTGTGGCTTGCGGGGTTTGCTGATCCCTGCCCCGGTCACAGACAGATGCAGGAGCTGCTGTCAGCACTGTCCTCTGTGTGGCTCTTGTGAAAAGGTTTGGTTGCTGACCTCTGGTGACCAAGTTGGGAGAGCAGAAGAGAGTCATCTCCTCCTTTGAAGGGTGCAGGCAGGCTGGTTTAAATCTCCTTTCCTCGTTGGAGCCTGGCTTAAAGCGTCGGCTTTATCACAGTGAAAGGTGCTTCGTGGAGGCTTCCCATCATCTCTGGACACCTTGTCTGCAGGTGGCTTGGGTTTATCCCAGGTCATTGCCTGTGGCCTCAGACTTCTTCTGTGGCATTAGGAGTTGATGACTCTTGAAGGGTTGTGGAAGTAAAATGGAGAGGGGAAAGGAGATGGGAAAGCAGCAAGAAGGGGGGATGCTGTGATGTGTTATAGATAAGAGCTGGACTGCCCACTCTCCTAAGGAAAAGGTTTTCCTCTAATGCTCTGCTCTCTACAGCAGTCATGCTTTCCAGGCCTTGGATGGGAAAAACAGGTACAGTGAAGGAAATAAAACAAAAATCTCTTTGCAAAGGGGAGGATACCTCACCTTGAGCTGGTTCCTGTAGAAGAGTGCCTCAGGGGGTATGGCTGATAAACTATCCCTTGCACCTGCTGGCTCTCCTGCAGGAAGCACCCCTTTGCAAACCCCCTCCTTGTCCTCGCAGTAAAACCCTGTCAGTGTTTCCATTTCCAGCTCCCAGCCTCTCGCTGTTCCAGGAGCAGACGCTCCCGTGCTGTCGCGTTTCTGTTGTCGCTTCTCACAGGGACCTGGGAATGAGGTACCTCTCCCGGCTCTGTCGGTGTGTGCCCTTGGTGTCCCTGTCTGTCGTGTGGCCCCTGGTTTTTCTGGCTGTGGGAGCAGGGCCAGCAGGATCCTGCCTCCCTGCTGTTTGTGGCGCCGGTGTTGTCCGCCCCGGGTGGCTCGTGGTGCCCGTCTCGATGCTGCCGTGCCGCTTCTGCCTGTCTCTTTCTCTCTCTCTCCATCCCAAGGGGTTTCCTACCACTTCCCAGAAATGCCTTATCGGACATAGGATCTGCCCCGTCCTGTTTTGTTTAGCAGTGTTGGCATGGCAGGCAGGTGAGCTGGGGGTGCCCATGCTGGACGTGGCCGGTGGCACCAGCCGGGTCGCGGCGCCGCTCGGAAACCTGAAGGAGACGTAGGGGGACAGCGGGGACGCCTCACTTCCTCCATCCCGTGCTCTGGCACGCCTGGCTGGCCCTGCTCCCTCGGCCCTGGGTTTCTCACCTCTTCCTTTTCCACGGCAGAGCTGGCTGGGATCGGCCGATCCCCCACCGGGGACGTCCAGAGGCCCGAGCGCGGCCGGGAGCCGCTGACGGCGCGTGTCTGCTTTTCCTTCCTAGAAAACGTCCATCTCCGCCCGGGGACGCTGCTGCACCTGAGAGGCTCGAAGCTCTGAAATACCAGCGGATAAAGAAGCCCAAAAAGTCATCCAAGGGCTCCTCGAAATCCAGAAAACAACCCAGTGAGTGCGAGGACCCCGCGGTCCCCAACAGCATTCCCTGTGTCCTGCTCTGAGCGGAGCTCGGGCGGGTCCCTGCCGGCTCCAGCGCTGGGGGTCTCCAAGCCCATTCCTGGATGCTGCCTTGTTCCCTGCTTCCCAAAGGGATGGCTCCCCGGGCTGCTTGCCTGCAGGTTGTTCCTCCTTTGCTCCTCCAAACCGAGTCCTTTCCATGCATCTCCCATCTCTAGTCATTTGTTTGGATTTTGAGCGTTAATTTCGTTTTCCCTGATACCCAACGTTCTCCTTTCTTGCCACACTGTGGGTTCAGGGCCAGGCTTGTTGTCACCTCCCTTTCACAGCAAGCAAAGCGCTCTGCTCTGCCTGCTGCTGGCTCCGGTCCCATCTGCCTTCTCTCCCCCCTTCCCAGACGGCTCTGCCTCCCAGGTTCAGCACCCTCCCAGCTCTCAGGTACTGTCGCCTGACGAAGCTGTCTGCCTCCGCAAGAAGAAGAGACACCCTCGTCAGGACCCCTTCGCCCGGCTCTCAGCGCTGAAGGACGACCTCTGCCACCGGCAGCTCCCTGAAGACCAGACAGCCATTCTCAACAGCGTGGACCACGATGACACCAGTGGGCACGCCACCCTGCTCTAGCCTAGCGCCGGGCCCAGGAGGTTGAACAGGAGCGGTGGAGGGAGCTGGTGTCACACCACGGGGGGACAGAGGTGATGGGAAGGAGGGGGGGACACCCCTACGCTGCCGCCTCTCCGAGGGGTTCGGCGGCTCACGGCGGGGATGAGCTGGGGGGAGCCGGGGGATGCTTTGGGGAGGATGCTTCGGGCTGGGTGTTCCTCAGATCCACTTCTCCCCCACCCCAAACAGCTTGGGCGGGGTGGGAAGGGGGGTGTCCCACCTCGGTTTTGGAAAAGATCTCTAGGCTTCAAAGGCATGGATGGAGCTTTTGACATCTGCGTCCGCAGCGCGCGTTTAGGGGGAAAGTGTGGGATTGAGCAGCTGGCCCTCAATCGCCGGAAGAAATTGAATGACACAGGGTGTAATTAAGTGACAAGAACCTAACAACCCAGGCGGGAACTGGTAATCCCATGAATCTGATTATGATAAAAGCATGGCCAAATAATCCCAGGAAAGATATATAATTGTGAATATCTCCCTGCCTCCCCCTTCCCAGCCTCCTTTGACGTGAAGGTAACAGCAGCAAAACCACCCGTGACACCTTTCCTTACCTATCTCTGAAAGGGAAAAGCCAGAAAGACCCCGAGCCTTCGAATCAATGTGAGATGTGAGAAATCGCCCCTTTGTCTGTGTGCGCACGCGTTCGCGCCTCGGTGCCGCGCGCTCGGCGCCGTGCGAGGGCGCGGGTTCGGGGCTGCCGCCATCCGAGGGTGTTCCCCCCTGCAGGTGCGGCGTGTGCCAGCTTCGCTGAGGGGTGGGATCGATTAATTCTGCCCGACACTCTGTGCATCGCAGGCAGATGTTCTTCGGTGCCGCGCGGCGATGTGGTTTCTTACTGTGTGATGTTTGATCTCTGCTGATAACTGCCGAGCGAACGGGGTGTGGCTGCGTGGTCCCCAAAGCCTCCGTCGGCAGGTGCTGAGCCCGGGGAGAGCAGCTGGAAGCGCCCGGCCCTGCGGATGGACGTGGATGGCTCCGTGCAAAGCTAAGCCCAGCGTTTCGCGCCAGCTTAAAATCTGTTGCTGCTGGTTTCACCGTTTTCCCCCTTTTTCTTCCTGCTCCAGCCCGGCTGTGTCGGCTGTGACACCCGCCGGGGTCGTGTCCCTCCCTTTGCCCCCTGTTCCCCTCGGTAATGCTGTTCTAACTCTTCACCAGAATGTATTTCCTCTTCAGAATAGGGTAGGTTTGGTGGCCGGTGGTTTTCTGGATTGCGTAGGCCTTTTTTTGGTTTATTTTTAGCAGGCAAGGTGTGACCCGAGAACAGCTGGGCTCACTTTCCTGCTCTGCCTCCACTCTCTGACTGCGTGGCCTTGGGCAAGTCACTTAACCTCTCTGTGCCTCAGTTCTCCCATCTGTAAAATGGGGATAAGTCATATTTGAGCACTTTGGACAAGCACTTGGTGGCCTACAGACTGCAAGTGCTATGTAAATGCTTAGTGCTAATACCAAGCGATCCCTACCTTTAAAGTATTTAGAGTTGTTTTTTTTCTTTTTTCTTTTTTTTTTAAGTTTGGAGTGGTAAAATCAACCACTGCATCCAGGTTTGCACAGTTCTTCCTCTGCGGTAAAGTGCTAAACCCTCCAGCCTGCCTGGGAATAAAACACCGAGTGTTTCATGTAGATATTCTTGCTTTGAGTGGATTCAGGCTGTAGAAAAAGTGTCAGGAGAGCTGGAGAGCCTGCAGGCATGTTTTTAGCCCCAGGCTCTCTTATTTGCATATGAAACTTTTGTTTATTCCCAGGTAGAATTGCCAAGAGATTCTCTGCAATCTCGCCTTTAATTCTGCTTTGCCTTGGTTTTTGCTCTTGCTGCTGGTTGAACCTCCAAGGGCTGAGATGTTTGGAGAAAGACGTGAGCTCTCGGTTGTGATCCGGCTCTCCGACCACGCCACGTTTCCCGGGAGCTTTTAGGTCAGAGCCTGCCGATTGCTCTGCCTCGATTTACCTGGCTTTAGAGGTTGTGCTTCCTCTCCCAGCAGGATGCTCTGGAACCTGCGACCACCAAAAGCAGAGCACCGTGTCTTTTCCAATCTCCAGGCCCTAAGTAAGGTTTGAACCACTGGAAAATGAATCCTCTAAATTGATAACGAGATATTTCTGAGCTTTAACAACTTCGTGTAGGTGGTCTCAAACCATCAGCAGGTTTGTCTCGGGAAGGAGGGAGGGTCTGGCAGAAATGCCCCTCTCTTTCCAGCCTGCACCAGGGCTTTTTATTGACGTGACGAGCGACCTGACGTAAGAACCTCAACTCTCAGAGTGAGAACTCAACCTTGCTAACAGTATGACTGCGAATTTCTTTTATTTGGGTGTGTTTTTAGGGTTTTTCCCTAGAACCCGCTCGGATCTGAATTAATTTAATGCCATTCTCCCGCTCGGCAGCGGGGAAAACTCTGCCTGGCTTGGCCAACTTCAGCTCGCCGGTCACTCCAGCCGGGCTGCTCCTGATGGACAGGTGACCCTCGTGGAGGCTCTGTGCCGCCTGTGCTGTGGCCGACTTGCTCTTCCTTTTGCTCTCGTTGCCTCAGCCTCTCGAACAGAGGGTTGCTTTTCCATTTGAGTGCTTTCCAAACGATTTACGACACCCGTTCGGATGGGCCAGGCGCTGTCTTCGTGCTCTTGAGGTTGCTACCTCAGGAATCTGCCCCATCCCATCTTAAGGAGCTCTAGAGGACCTGGAGTGCAGGGCAGGTTGACGGAGCATGCCGGCTTGCTGGGTCAGTCTTTTGAGAGTTGTTTTCCTTTTGCAGGTGTTTTGAGCCACTGGGCTTTTCATGGTCTTCGACCTTTAGAGGCTGGAGCTGCAGCCCTCTCTCTTTCAGCCGTGTACCTGCCACGCTGCTGGAGTGGGAAATCCCGCCCGGGCGCCTCGTGGAAGCAGCTCCTCCCTAAAACCATCCTTAACTCCTTTCCCTGCTAGACCGAGTTACCTTCCGATAGACTCGGGCCATGCTTTGGCTGACTGGCTCGCCTCTTGCTTTGGCAACCTCCTCGCTTCTCCCAGCTCTCTGGTTTCCATGCCCTTCAGGGTTGCTCCTCTCTCCTTCCGCGGACCTGGAACATCGAAGCCGTGTCAGACGATGCCAAACGCTTCCCCCATTTCACCCCCGTTTGAACTCCGTGTCGCTTTGGTGGTTTGCAAACACAGCTGCTATTGCTGCTGCTGCTGCTTCTTCTTTTTTCTTTTTTTCTTTATTTTTTTAAATTTTTCTTTCATGCTGCAAAATATATCTCGATTTTTATCTTCCTGGGCCAAACTCTCTTATTTTCTAAGCTGGTCTGAGGTAGATGGCTCTTTCTGTATCAGTAACTGGACGATTCCTCCCTGCACGTTGCGAGCACGATGTTCCATTAGGTCCCTTGGCAAATCCTGGCCCACGGTGAAAAAAAGCCTCTGAATCACAAGGATGTTTGTGATTACAGCCCGAGCACCCTGGGCTCTGCTGAGGTGTCATTGCAGGGGTGCCAGCCCAGTTTCGGGGGGTCCTTGCTGGTGCTTCTCCCTGCGAGGTGGCCACGGTGAGGATGCTCCAGCTCTGGTTTCATGCCGCCGTGGGCGTTGCAGGATTTGGGCACCTCGAGCTGGGGGAGGTGACACGGAGAGGGGGGTCCAGAGTGTCACCGAGATCCTGTGGAAAAGGGGTGGTCCTGGGGTGCCGTCCCTTGCAGCGTGTCCAACAATGAGTCCTGGAGCAGGCAGGGAAGAAGGGCAGGGAAAGTGCTTTGCCTGCTTTTCCAGCAGGACTTGCTGAGCTCTCATGCACGTGTTCCCAAGGTGACTTTGCCATGCAGCCCCACCAGCGTTTTGGTTCCGCTGACGTGAGGGAAAATGCAAGTTAGGGTAAGGGGGGGAGAGGGAGCGTTCAGGGCTCGTTTGTGGGGCCCCGTTTCTGTGCCTGCCTCTAACAGCGTCCACAGGCACTGGGAGCGAGGGGTTTGTGGGATGGGGGAGCTGGAAAGTCCCAGGGTCTCTTCCCAGTCTGAACCTCGGCATGATTTGCAGTCTGCCCATGAGCTGAGGGGTCTCTGTGAGCCCCCAGGGTGTCTGTGTGAGCAGGGGATGCTTTTCCCAGGAGGATTCTCATTCCTGCTGCCCTGTGCCAGTCACCTGTGACTTGGAGGCTGCTTTGGGGCACTGGTGGGCTCCAGGCTGTTGATCTGGTGTTTGTCACCTTGCCAGCTGGCTCAGTGCCACCCGCTTTGGAGGAAGGCTGGAGGTGATGCTGTTTGGATATATAAATGTAAAGGGAATATAAAGGGAATAACAGCTTGCTGTACCTCCCTCCGGGAGTGTTGAGGACACTGGATTTGGGCTCAGCAGCCCAGGCACGGTCCTGGCAAGGCTTAGTCATGTCTGGTGGCATCCAGACACGACACACATTCCAGACTCATTGCTGCTCCCACCTTGCCGTCTGTATTAGGATAAAATCCGCCTGGCATTTTGGTTTCTCTTCCTGCTTCAGGCGGTGACGTAGATTTGGGAGTTCTCGGAGTTTTGGGTTGGCTTCAGCTGTAGCTCTTGTCTGGAGGTATTTTTCCATGAGGCTGGCCCTTCAGGGATTTCCACACGTCCCACATGGGTTCGCTGCAGCCCCAGACTGGAGTCAGGGCTTTTTGGGAAGGAAATCTTTTCAAGGAACCAGAGTGAAACCCACTGTACATATGAGATATAAATAGATAGAGAAGCGTAGGACAAAGGTAGATAGGTTTGCAGAATTCAGTAGATTTGCATGTCGGGGTATGTGTGTCTCTAGGGGAGAGTTTAGAGCCGTGCTGGAGCGGGGGATCAGGATGGGCAAAGCGGGGAAGGGGCTGGGAGCAGCGGAGCCCGAGGGGAGTTTGGGGATGGAGACAGGAATTTGGGGATGGAGACAGGAATTTGGGGATAGAGACAGGAATTTGGGGATGGAGACCTGTGCTGCGGCCCTGCTGCACACGAGAGATCTAGAGGTCGCTCTGCTTCCTTATTTCATCCCCAGCTGTTAGCTTTGTTTTGTTCATTGTCCATAGCTCACCCTTGGGCTGTGACAAGGAGGAGCAGGAGGGACAGGTCCTGTGCTCAGCGTGTCCGAGGCACGTGGGGCATGACACGGGACACGGGAGGAGGATGTCACGGAGGGGGATGTCACGGAGGGGGATGTCACATTGCCTCATCTCCGGTGCCATCACTTAAAGAAAAAGCTGCACCACGCAGAAACCTTTCCCTCAAGTCCCTCTAGATGCTGCTCTCTGGTTACTCATGTGAAAGCGTTTTGCTTTGCGTCTGTTCTTCCCAGAAAAGCGTGAGTCAGAAGGGATGAGAGAGAGGGATACAGCTAAATTTGTCCCCTGAGCTGAGGAACGCGGTACTGGCTGTGCCAGCCGGCTCCAGCAGCGCCTCCTGGGAGGGACAGGATGTTCTTGACAGTGTCTTTTTATTTTAAACCTCATTAGCAGGACTTTGAGGATCTGAGGCAGAGAGGGGATTTGGTCACCAGTGATGCCAGAGCTGGTACTGGCCCCAGGCATGGGGGTAGCTGGATTCAGGCTGGATTCCCACTGCTCTTCCAGAGCCATCCCTGTGCTGGGGAGTTCATCCCTGTGTCTGGGCACAGGGTAGCCCTTAAAGAAAACAAGATATTGGCTCCCATTTCCCCCCTTCAGCTTAATTTTGTTGGGTTTTTTTCTGTTTCTGAGTATCTTGACTCCTCTCTGCCTGCGTTTGCTGGGAAGGAGAGGTGGGGAGTGCAGTTGTTCCTGTCAGAGATCTGTCAGGGAATGCTTGATCCAGGAACTGAGGGCTGGGAAGCAGCGACCAGATTTGGCAACACTGGTGCCAGCAAAAGAAGAAACTGAACATTGCACTTGATTCCCATCTACTGTCACGTCCCCAGGCAGGGAGGAGCAGTGTGGTTGTGGGAAGGGACTGGAGATGCGAGCCTGTTCCCCTCTCTGGGTGTGACTGGGATGAGAGGGAGCCGTGTTTGCCCATTTTCCCCGTTTTCAGGTGTTTTGGCACAGCAGGCTGAGCTCTGTTCCTCGGCATTGTGGGGCAGCAGGACGAGCATCCCCAGTGCTGGGGCTCTGGCTGACTTTTGATATGTGCATGGATGGAGGAAGGGCCGTACCTGGGGAGGGGGTGGGCAGGGAAAGGGGGGGCAGA
>VZRR01010269.1:51703-62127 GCA_013398015.1 Oreocharis arfaki | reverse complement strand
GCCCTGCCGTGCCCCCAGCACGGGTGGGAAGATGCTGGGGAGCCGTTCAGGTGCTTTGCTTCAGGCGTGATGAGACCCCGCGGGAAGGAGGAGGAATCCTCCCAGCTGCGTCTACAGAACTGCCCCACGCTGCTTCGGAGGGAGTGAGGGTGCAGATACAGGGTGCTCGGGCCGTGACTGAGGGTTGTGCAGGTAAATGACACTGCCGGAGCTCACCAGGGGCTGTGTGGGTCACAGGGGAGCTCCCTGGGCTGGGGGAGCGCGGCACTGGTGTGCATGGCGCTGGGAGCCCCAGTAGCCCCAGTCTGCCCAGTGCAGGGGGCAGCCCAGCCGTGCTGCTGGCCCGGGGCACGGTGCCCTGGCGGTGATTTAAGCCTCACAAGGACAGCTGACGCTTCCCGAGGATGGTTTGGACTCTCTCCAAGGGCGCAGGAGCTGAGGAAAAGCCTCGAGCTGCAATCACCGAGCCGAGCTGTTCCCAGCACTTTGAACACCCGTCCCCAGGTAACAAATTTATTTCACCTCCCGGAGCCGGGCAGCATCTCCCTCCTCTGGAGCCCTGGACCTGGCTCCCGGCTCCTTCCCAGCCCCACTGGGGGCCAAACCTCTGCTGCCAGGGCGGGTGGCACTGGCAGGAGGTGGCAGGGAGGCGAGGGGAGAGCCGTCCTCCTCCGGGGGAGGCTCCGTGCCCTCCACAGGTGGGTCTGGCTGGAGGCACAGTTTCTGCTATCAGTGAATTATTGATTGGATTTACCGCCACGGCTCTGACAACACCATTACTGGCTTTGACTTCATGTTTAAATCATCACTCCAATAGCTCTGAAAGATGCGATCTTTTATTTAAAACGCACTCAGTGGCTCTTTTTGATCCCCTGGCTCGATGTGCCGCTGGCAGAGCGGGGGGAGCCGTGGGTGCGCGGCTGGGGGGGCGCAGTCCCTGCGCGAGGGGCTGCAGGGACACTCAAGGTCACTCCGGCGAGGCTGGAGGGAAAGAAACTCCCCCCTCGTGCTCCAGATGAAAGGCTGCAGGTAACGGGGAGGGCGAAGAGCTCTGCCCCGCCTTCAGCCCCGTCCCTGCTGCATCCACGCGAATCCCCGCGGCCGATGGAGCGAGCAGGGAGCGCCCCCAGGGCTGCGCGCCCCCGGCTCACCCCGCTGTGCTCTCCCACACATCCCCTGGCCCCGCTCCCCATCCCCGGCGCTTCCCCAGCTCCCAGGCTGAACCCCAGACACTGTGCCTGTGTCCCCACAGCTTCTTCCCACCGTGACCTGGCTCTGGGCTGTGCAGGGCAGCTGTGCTGCTCCGGGGCTGCAGGTTTGGGGCGCAGCAATGAGGGTAGCAGCCCAGGAGGCCAAAATTCAGCCAAGCCCAGCTGTGGGGCTGTTGGGATGCTCCGTGCCATCCCGCTGGGAAGCTGCGCTGCTCTCTCCGGCAGGACAGCAGGGCTGCCTGCGTCCCTGCCTGCCTCTTTATCAGCTTTACCATCCAATATTCCCAGGCTGCCTTGTCTTTGCTTTACATTTATCAATATTACCGGCTGATCCCGCGGTCCCCTCCGCGGGTTTATTAATATTGCCCTCTGATCTGCGGGAAGCGGCCGCGCTTTATATTCCTGCCCCATCCCCAGCTCCTGCAAGCCCCCACGCCATGTTTAATTAGATTTTCTCCTTGGCTCAGGCAAACACAAATTGAGCTCCTGGTATCTCTCTGCCGTGCTGGAGCTGGTGCCTGGCCGGGGTGGACAGCAGCCTCCTCCACATTAATATTCCAGTGCTGGTGCCCATCTCGGGATGCTGCAGTCTGGAGGGGTTTGCCTGGCAAAGGGGAATATTTCCAACCCCCCCACACCGTGTTTTCCATGGATGGCAATTAACCTGGCAGGCAAATATCTTCTCCTACTAGGCCAGGGTGGGGGTTCATGGCTAGGAAGCAGCACGGGATCCCTGGGTCAGGAATCAGAGATGCTGCTTCCCCCTCTCCCACAGCGTTCCCGCTGCTCTGGGCCATTAATGCCATTTTTGAAGGAATCCTTCTGGGCTTGGCTTTCCCCAAGTCAGTGGGGACCAGCGCCGGCCTCTCCCACTGCTCCACGGCAGCTTTTCCACATCAGAGGGAAAGAAAATTGTTTATGCAAAGTTTGTCAGTCCCTCCAGGCACGAAGGGAAGCGCTGATTGTTCTCCAGCTATCTCAAATCTTTTGCCAGTTTCCAAAATTAAAATTTTTCCCTGTGTCTTGCAGACATCTTTGATGTTCGTGCTTGGATTTCCAGACTTGCTGTCCAGCAGGTGCAGCATTATTATTGCTATTATTGCTATTATTACTGTCATTACTATTATTATTACTACTATTATTATTACTTTTATTTTATTTTATTTTATTCACCCCCCCCAAAAAAATAAATAATTTTATTTATTGGATTTCTCCTCCTGCCACAGTGTGACCCTTTGTGTGTTCCTCTCCTCCCAGAGAGCACAGGATGGAATTTGCTCCAGGGATGCTCTCACAGATGCTCATGCAGGGACCAGAAACCCCTCCTGGGGCTGCATCTGCCTTTCTCAGCTGTGATTCCATGGGGCAAAGACCTTTCCATCCCTGCAGCCTGGCAGCCTGTGGCTCTGCTGAGATGCAGGTTCTGCTCCCCGGGATGCTGCTTCTCCCTCCCTGCCAGAGGAATGTGCTCGCCTGAGTCAATAGGAAGCTAATTAAGCCATTTATCTGGGAAAAGCAGCCACTCCTGGTGAGCTCTGCTGTCGGGATGGAGGAGGAAGGGGCACAGAGCCGGGGAAGGCTGTGGGCAGCCCTTGGGAGGGGGAGAATCTCAGCTGGGAGCAGAGCAAGGCAGGTACCATCCCCAGCATTCCCTGCCTGGACACTGCTGACCCCTGGGCCAGCTCCTGCTCTTCCTTGTGCTGCCTGAAGCAAGTCCCTGATGATGCTGCAGTGCTAAAATCCAAAAAACCTGCTTTTCTGCCTGAGAAGTTGGTGTTGAGTTCTGTAACACCCATCATTCCCACCCACAATGACGAACAGTTTATTCCCAGCTGCCCCTCAGCTCTGTGCTATCCATGCAGGGGACCCAAATCCCATTTTTTCCCCCCCAAACTCCCCTCTCGAGGAAACCCAGGCCTGCTGTTTGCAGAGCACGGCTCTGCACTGAAGCAGGCTGCACTCTAACTTTAAATCGACTTTTTCAGTGGAGCCCGGGGAGGTTTTTCCAAGGAGTGCAGCTTATTCTTCAGGGCTTTTATAAGCCTTTAGTAGCTTAAGACACAGCTAAGTTGGGCCTAATCCCTCATAAAAGCACGTAGGTTTTCTTGCCCTTCAGCTGCATCAAGGTCTTAGCCCAGCGCTTTCCTTCACTGCTGTGTTTGTCTGAAGGATGGGAAGGAAATGCCTGTGAAATTCTCCTTTTTAAAGGCCTGGATCCTCAGATCAAACCCATCCAGGGGGTTTAGGGGCAGAAGATGAGTTCCTTGGGGCAGGGGGAGTGTCTCACCCCTGTTGTGGTGGCACAAATCCCTCTGGTTCCAGGAACGTGCAGCACCTGTGGAGATCTTTGGCTGGATCGTCCCCCAGTTGATCCAGAGTGAGGGGGACAGCATAAAAATATGGGGAAAAAGGATTCTTCCAGCAAAATACCATTAACCCTGCAGTGAGAGGGGCTGTGCAGCTCTGCCCCCCAGAGAAGATGCCCAGCCATGGGTGAGTTGGCTGATGCAGCGTTAGACACGTGCAGAGGGTTTTATCCATTGCTTTGGAGAAGTTTCTTGGATTCTGGCTGGGGTTTGCTCTCAGAGAAATGGCTTTTGGGAAGTGAGATGAAGTGCTGCTTGGAGGTCTGGAAATGGGTGGATGCAGAGCTGGGGGGGTCTGTGCTTGGCCGGGTTGGGCAGGATTTACTCCCCGAGAGAATTCTTGTGGGCACTTGCAGGATGAGCTGTGCCTCGCTCTCTTGCCTTTCCCAGACCTGGGGCTGCCCCAGGATCACTCTGTGGTGGGGCCTGTGAGTGTTTCAGACCCCCAAAGGAGGATTTCTGCAGCCAGGGCAGCCTGTGGGGGAATGAACCCTGTGCTGGGTGTTATCCCTGCACCGTGTCTGGGAGTGAAGCATCTTTGAAACCCCAAACCCCCAAGGAGCCTCGTGGGGCGACACCAGGGGGGTCGGAGCAGGGATGGGCTGAATGCAGACAGGGCGAGGGAATATCTTCTCACCCCACACCCCAGAACGATGTGAGCTGCAGGAAGGGGTAGATCACACAGGTGCTGAACCTGAACACCCTGAACACCCAGCTCTGCCCCCCAAAAAACATACACGAGCGGGGCTCATCTGCCAGCGGGGGGAGATTCGGGTCCCTCTGGGCCGGCCTGGCAGGAGCTGCCCCATTTGCATACTGGGGGTGAGTTTATGAATTATGCAGCCACCACAGCACGTCCAGGGGAATCGGCTGCAACACGGGAAGCATATTTATCTTCGTGACTTATTGATTTATTTTTCCTCTCCTGTTTTTTCAAGCTCGAGCAGCCGCAGCGAGGAAGGGAAATGAGCGCAGGCAGCCGAGGGGCTGCAGTGGGACAATGTCCCCTCCCTGCAGCCGTCAGTCCCACGGGGTTTCTCCACCCTGGGAGCTGTTTCATAGACACCAACATGTTCTGGGTACTCTGATGCTTGTTTTGGTGGAGCAGGAGCTTGGGGATATTTCAAAGAGTGAGTGGAATCGTTTTTGGTGACAGCAAAGGTGCTCCTGAAGGGTGACCTGGACTATGGGGTGGTGAGAGGGACAGTGAGCAAGAGCTGTCCTCTGTGGGCATTGTCACAGGTCCTAGGCAGGAGCCAGGCTTCGAGGACACGTCAGAACATTCGTCCTCATCTGGGTGGCAGAGCACCCATCCATTATCGCGTTGTCTCCATTGTCTCTTTGTCCATCCATCTACCCTTTCCACTCATTAACTCCACCATCTGCTCTTTCATTTATCTCCCATCCTGGCCATTAAATCATCCCTGTCTTCCAACTCCATCCATGCATGAGAGAAGAACCCCTCGGTCCCCTCCACATCCCAGACCCCCAGGGCCACGACCCTAGTTTGAGCTTGGAATTCAAGGCTCCATCCCGGAGGGAAGCTCCCAAATCCCTCGGGGCTTTATTTTATCCCTTAGATGGCTCCAAAACGCTCAGGGACCCTGGAAAGGGAGCGGGACCTGCTCCATCCCCAGGCGCTGGGCTGCGGGTACCACTCCCACCCACACCCCACTGCCCTCTCCTGCATCCACGGGAGCACCCCCAGCTCGCAGCCCTCCCGGCTGTGCCCTTTTCCCCCCGGCAGGAAAGGTTAGCCGGGATCACAGAGCCAGCTGGCTGCCCAGACTCCCGCTCCCCGGGGCTAATTATGGAACAACATTAGATAAAAGTCAACATATGTTGTAAAAGGCACTATGTATCAGCGCCTGACAGCTCCTAACAATGTGCTCATGTAACAGCTGTCAGGCTGCGATGCCTGGGAATGAGGAATATGTTGATTTATGGATATCAGATCTGCCCTCACGTTCGCCGACGGCAGCGCGGAGCAGCGGCGGCGCCCGCCAGGACGGGCTGTTCCCCACGCCTGGGCTCGGCCTCCTGCTCTTCCCGGGGATGTTTCCCTTCCAGACGTGCCCACGTTCGTGTCGCTGCTCCTACCAGAGCTGTTGTTTCTGAGGCAGGAGGACCCAGCCCCTCTCCATGGGCTCGGAGAGCAGGGAGGTTCATCCAGCTCAGGAAGGATGTGGAGCTGCTGGAGCCAGTCCAGAGGAGGCATCAGGATGGTCAGAGGGATGGAGCAGCTCTGCTGGGAGGAAAGGCTGGGAGAGCTGGGATTGTTCAGCCTGGAGGAGGGAAGCTGAGGGGTAACCTAACTGCAGCCTCCCAGTACCTGAAGGAGCCAACAAGAAAGACAGGGAGAGATGTTTTACAAGAGCCTGGAGTGACAGGAGAAAGGGGAATGGTTTCAAACAGGCAGCGAGCAGGACTAGATCAGATATTGGGAAGGAATTGTTCCCTGTGAGGGTGGGGAGGCCCTGCCACAGGGTGCCCAGAGAAGCTGTGGCTGCCCTTGGATCCCTGGAAGTGTTCAAGGCCAGGTTGGACGGGGCTTGGAGCAACCTGGGACAGTGGAATGTGCCCCTGCCCACGGCAGGGGGTGGAACTGAACTATCTTTTAAGTTCCCTTCCAACCCAGGCCATGCTCTGATTCTGTGATTCATTTCTATATAGGACTGAAGTTCATTTCTATGCAAATTGTAGTATTTTATTTAAAATGCAATCAATAAATATGTGCTGACCCCATGAGACCTTATTTCCACCCCAACCCCTCTGTATTTCAGAGCTCTGGATGCTCAGATCTCTTTGCTTTGGTTAAACCAAGCACTGGGTGGTTTCAAAGCCCTGGGGTCACAGAGCAGCTTTAGACATCAGCTCCCTGCCCCAAATCTCCCTGGGAGATGTGGTGCTGTCCCTGCTCTGACCATGCTCCCCAAATCCTTGGATCAGAGGGCAGAGGCTGCCCTGGGGTCACTCAAGGCTGATGATTCTTGTGCTCTTCACCTCCTGCTTCTCTGTCCCTTTACCAAACCCCTGCACTGTGGCGATTCCCCAGACCATGTTCCTCTATTTCCTGCGGCCCCTAAGGCTCTGTATTTTGGGGTGAACCAAAATGGGATTGGGGTTTGGCCACACTTTGGAATGTGGGAGGTGTGGCAGGCCAAACCCCCAATCCTGCACCCTGCTCTCCTCCAGCTTCTGGGGTGAATCTCTGCTTTTTTATCATCCTATCCCCAGCTAGGATTTGGGGGGCCCTGAATCACCGACATCCCCACTGCAGCAAAAGGCAGAGGTGCCATCCAGCTGCTGGCAGAGTTCGTTAGCGGCTCCCACTAATCAGCTTTGATGGGAACAGGGAGGGAAATTCCTCCTCGGCTTTATTAGGCACGCTCGGCTGGATGCTCCCAGGTACGGCGGTGCCTGAGGGGATCCTGCTTCTTCTGCACCGATTCTGCTCAGATCTGTGGGCTTTGGGCTTGTGTTCGGCAAGGAAAGAGCTTTGGGAAGTGATTTTTTTGGGCAGAGCGTGGCTCAGGAGGGGTTGTTGGGGAGGCAGGAGGGGATAAAGCAGCCCCAAACTCATGTAATTTAAAACACAGCTGTGCATTCCCCTTCCCCCCTTGTTCTCAGCAAACCCCAGGGCTTGAGGAGCTGTGGAATGGAGATATTTCTTCCTGGGAGCGGGGTGGGACTGGCTGGTTTTGGTGCAAGCTGGGTTTGCTCCCCTGTGGGAGGAGCTGGCCAGGGATCCAGCAGGGATCCAGGATTCCCGTTGGGAAGGCAGTGGATCCAAAACGAATTTGAGGTGGGGATGTTTTCTCAGCTCTTAATGTCACGAGACATTTTTAGTTTCCTTTTCCAAAAGGCTGATCCCTAGCTGGATTTGCATGGCTCTCTGATTTATTCCAGCCATGTTTTCCTGTATGTGCACGCTGCTTTTCCAACCTTTTTGCGGGGTTGTTTTCCTAATTTTTTTTGACAAATATGAATAAAGATACGGTCTGCACTCGCTCTGACTCTTTTATTTTTGGGTGCTGGGGTCTCATCCCCTGTAAGAACCCTGCCCAGCTCCCCCAGCTGCAGGGGGAATGTGGAAATCCCAGCAAAATGCACATTCCATTGAAATGTGAAAATACAATAAAGCCGGTTATATCACTTTATAAACGGTAATAAAAAAGAAGGTTAATGTCCTTCCTCAACTCGCAGCCGGTGTGTTTTAATCTGCAAAACAATAATGGAAAACTCCATTTATGGAGCTCTGGAGTGGGTTGGGCTGAGCCTTTAAAAAACCTCACATAAGACTAAATAAACTCGGGCTCCATTGCAATTTGCTCTTTATAGGCTGATATTTACCAGCCTAGCAACTCCTCTACTTCCTAACTCGAATATATTTCACTTTTTTTTAATACATATTCATTATTTACGAACTTGTTTCCACTCTCCAATTTCTGCTGCTTTGTGTGATTTCTCGTGGGGATTCTTTTAATATGCAGATTTCATAGGAAATATTTTTACGTATAGGTATTTTGGCTGTGTAATTACCTCGGGTCTATTGTGTTTAATTCCAAATATAACTTCGAAATTCCCCAAAGGATGACTCCATTTTGGGTTTTTCCCTTCTTGGGGGACGTTGTGTTACCCATAGGTGTGTGTTTGACTTTTGGGAGAGGACATGGATGGGGAATTATCCCAAATTCCCTGTGCAGGGCAAATCTCTGAGGAGGAGATGGGAAAGCAGCTCCAGGATGTTTTATTTTGCCCCAAAGGTGGGAAATAAACTCTGGGAATCCCTGCTTTTCCCTTCTTTGATGCTCAGAGGGGGAACAGGAACTGGTGGCCGCTGGAGGAGCGAGAAGCTCCCACAAACCATATCAAAAGAGCCTTTTCCCCCCTTTTTAATGGGGTTTGGACACTGAGCCTGAGATTCATCCAGGCTGGACCGAGAGCCCTGTGGCATTTGGAATGCAAATCACCCAGCCATGCCTTAATCATTACCACCGGGACACAATTAGGGTTAAAATATAGATTTTTCCACAACAAGGGCAAACTGTGGAGACATAAAAAGAAGAAAGTCTTGCTACAATTCATTTCTATCAGCCTGTTGCTCCTAGAGGCTGGGAAAGAACCTAAATCCAGTGATCTGCCCTAAAATAGGGGAGAAAAGTGAGGTTTGGGTGGGTTGCCCCTCCGTGGGGTCAGGGCTGGCTGATCCTACAGAATTCCCCCCTCCAGCATGAGAAGCCAGCAGCAAAAAGGGTTGGAAACAGGGAAATTACTGAGCTGTGCTGGGATCTGATCGAAAGTGCAAAGCAGAGGATGAGGGAGGTGAACAGAAAAGGCCTTTTTTGCATTTTTATAATCTTGTGAGGTTTATGAGCAAGGTAAACTTAATAATGTGGGACAAGAGCCTGGCTGAGCACTGCCCGGGGCTGTGCAGGGAGGGGGTGAGGAAAGGGGCTGGGAGAGCACATGGGGGGTGCTGGGGGGCACCTGGGGGGGCACTGGGGGACCCCCAGGAGCTGAGAGTGAGCAGCTGGTGCCAGGCTGGGCTTCCCCTTTGCCCCCTTGGCTTTTCTCCAGGGATTTACCCAACAGTGATCCCGCTGTTGGCAGAAAACATGATTTTTCAACCATTTCCTTGGTGAAGGAAAGGAGAAGGAGAAAAAAAGGAATAAAAAGGGTTTGATGTCACAGGTTCTTCCCGATGCCAGCCCCCTGTGGTGTCTCCTTGCCCACCTGTCCTGCCTGAGCACCATCACTGCAGCTGGGGGTGGGAATGATGCAGCCAGGATGGATCCCCACGGACCCACACGAACGATTTTCCCCGCCCTTCCCCTTCCTTTAGCTCTCTGCTTTCCCAAAATGAGCACCAAGGGCGAGGAATGGGAAGCAGCACGTCCTGCCCACCCCCTGCACCTTGGAATGCCCTTTCCAAACCCAAACCCCGTGGCCGGAGCCAGCACTGCGGCTTTGGATAATCCTCGCTCAGATTGTGGTGCTGTCCCTGTGGGGAAATCCAACAACAACGGCGCTCTAATCTTTAATTAGAGAGTTAATTACCCTCGGAGGCTTGCGAGGGGGCGGCTGGACATGGGGGGAAGCTGCTTTGTGAGTGTAATAGGGAGGAAAGACCTTTGGGGTTGGGGTGTTGGTGGTTCCTGCTTTTAGCTGGGTGAAGGGTGGTACCTGTCCTGTCCCCCTGTCCCTCCTGTCCCATCTCCAGGGATGGCTCCCAGCCCAAGGCTGCTCCTTCTGGCTGGACTGAGGGGTGGTACCTGTCCTGTCCCACTGTCCCCTCTCCTGTCCTGTCCCCCTGTCCCTCCTGTCCCATCTCCAGGGATGGCTCCCAGCCCAAGGCCAGCTCTCCACTCCCTGTGCTTGGTGGTGTGGGGGGTCTGGGTGTCACCACCCTGGCGCAGAGGCTCCAGCAAGTGGCAAACTGCTGAGGAGCCGGGGTGGCCACGGGGACGTGGGCTCTTGGCGGCCTCTCTGTCACCTGCTTGGTCTGTAACACTGAAAGCAAGAAGCAGGAACACACACGGTGTGTGAGAGCCCAGGGCTGTGCAGGGCACATGGCACAGGGCACACTGCGCATGGCATGTGGGACAGGGCACAGGGCAAGTGGGACACGGCACAGGGCACATGGGACAGGGCACAGGGCACACAGCACAGAGCATGTGGGACAGGGCACAGGGCACGTGGGACAGGGCACACGGAACAGGGCACACGGGACAGGGCATATGGCAAAGGGCACAGGGCACACTGCTCATGGCATATGGCACAGGGCACAGGGCATGTGGGACAGGGGACAGGGCACAGGGCACAGGGCAAAGGGCACATGGGACAG
>VZRR01010269.1:0-51278 GCA_013398015.1 Oreocharis arfaki | reverse complement strand
CCCTCCTCAGCTGCAGACCCCCCAAAATCCCCCGTACCCCCGGTGAGGAACGGCCTCCCCCTGCCCCCCTCCAGCCCTGCACCCCCCCGAGCTCCTGATTCCCCCCAGCTTGAGGGGCTCGGGCACGGGAAGGGGGGGTGGCTCACCCCAGGACACCCCCGGGGTGGCTCAGTGTCCCCCCGGGGCGTTGGGGACCCCCCAGGTACGGGGCTGAGCCCAGGGAAAAGACAAAACCAGCAAAGGGGGCTCGGCGCCAGGGAAGGGGAGTGAGTGTAATGACGGGGAAAAAAAGGGGAAAATAAGGGAAAGTAGGAAATCAGCACAACAAAGTTGACTAAAGCAAATATTTCCATCCCTGCAGGAGGGAGCCGGGCTGACTGGAATGCTAAAAACGCCCCTATTTGCATCTTTTCAAATAGGAGCCGATAAAAGCAAATACTGCACCGCCAATAATTATAATATTTTAATTGCGTTTCTTCAGGGCTTTTGTTTTTCAGCGAGACACAGAAGCTGTGTGTAAACTGGCAGGAATAAACATCCCTGTTGGTGTGGCTTTGGGTGAGAGATTTCGGGCTCCTGCACGTGCCCCTCAGGACCTGCAGCACCCCTGGGGGTCACCTGTGACCTGAGGGGTGGCACATCCCCATCACTGGGGGGTGAGGGGGTGAGTTTTGCTCCCCTCTCCCTCCCAAATTCCGGGATGCAGGGTCCCCCCATGTCCCCGTGCTGCTGCTGGGATTTTAGAGCACCTTTGGAACAGGTTTGGTTTTGGGACCTTGCCCCCAGCACCCCAAACCCCTAGGTTTGGGCAGGATGGGGAGGCTCGGAAGGTTGGAATCAGATCTTAGAGGTCTTTTCTGACCCAAATGATTCCGGAAAACCCCTTCCCAGTTCTATTCTAGTACGAAAAATGAAGTTTCCCCCTAACGAACGGGGGATTTGGGGTTTGAGGGTGATACACCCGTGCTTTACCCCCCATGTTTTTAATTCACAACACGTTTTTCCACTTGCCAGCAAGGGCCCCACCCAGAGGCTGCCCGGCTGAGGGGAATTTGGGATGATTACCCAGCCCATCCCAGCAGGGGTGGGTGTTCTAGGTCAGCTGGGAGCTTCCAGTGTCCCCAGGCTCCTGGAGGGGGGAGGTTCATCCTGCAGAGTGAGAGAGCTGGAGGATCCGCAGGGGGCCGAGGGTGAGTCGTGGATGTCTTTATTTTTGAATTTAATTCCTCAGCTACAACAGAAAGATTGGGGTTTTTAATAGGTGAGTGGAGCTGTTGCTGTGTGCAGCTGCCTCCTCTCAGCTCTGCTGGTTCGGGAAAGGGAATTTCGGTGTTTTTCCTCCCTCTGAGAGGGAGCCACGTTGTGTAAATCAACCCCAAACTCTGCTCTGGGGTGTCCGAGAGCTGCTGCGAGGCTGCGGGGAAGCAAACTCCTCTCATCCCCTCTTGATACCCTGTGGAAAAAAGATTTACAAGGAGCATTCCCCCAAATCACCCCCCTGCAAGTGTAGGGCGTGTGTTTAGTGTCACCAAATGTCCCTGAGTGCGCCCAGGCATCACCCGGGCTCCTCAGAGAGCTCTCCACGTGGCTCAGCCTGGGGCAGAACAGCTTAATAGCGAATTCCCAGAGGAATTAGAGTTTTTCCGAGTTGGTTGGGTGGGTTCCATCCCCGTGGTGGTGGCCCTGGAGCTGCTCCAGCACAGGAGAGCTGGGTCCTGTTGTCCTTTGGGGATGCAGGGAACAGTGTCCGAGGAGAGAGAGGATCCCCCATTCCCTGGGCACCCCCAAACTGCTAGGGAAGGAGGGAGAGTTGAGCTGCTGAGCTCTCAGTTTTGGGGGCACGGAGGTGAAACCTCATTTTTCCAGGCGGATCGTGGGGCTGGGTTTGCTGTTCGCTGCCCGGGAAGGAATTTCCTCCCCGTTTTTGGCTGGTTTGGCTGATACTGAGATACTTGTAGGGTGCAGGGGCAGGGCTGGATTGCTGGGCAGGGGTCCTGAGGAGGGTGGGCTGGCTGGGAGGTGTAGGAACAAGCCCTGTAAGCACCCCAGTGAGATGGGGGAGTCTCAGGCTGGGTTTTGGGATGGGAACGAGCCGGGCCCAGCCGATTCTGTGGGGAAAGGAGCGAAAGAAGAAGGGAGCGAAGGGGAACAGGAGCAGCGTGGTTTGACCCAGGTTCGGCCTCCTGCCGTGGTGCAGGATTTAACTGGGGTCAGGGGATCCCAAAAGCGCAGATCTTGAACCCTTCTTTGGGGGAAACTTGCCCCAGCTCCACGGGCTGTTTCCTCTGAGCCATGCAACCTCCAGGCATGCATCCCGAGGGAAGCGTGGCTCCGGTGCTCCTGGCATGACTGGTTTTATTTAGGTTTTCATTCCGGGAAGGAGAATGAGCCCTTTCCCCTCTCCTTTTAGTGTTTCACTCTGCTATAACACAGATTTTGTTGCCGTTTCTCTGTGCCGAAGCAGTGGGGTGGAAGCGGGGATGGAGCAGGAGGGGTTTTTTCCTTCTCTTTTCCCAGCTGTCAGAAGGGGACACAGCAACATCCCCTGGCATCTCAAATAATACCCAGAGCTCTTAAAGCCTCTCCTGGCCCTTCCCCATCCCATTTCCAGCCTCTCCACCGAAGCACGGGGTGCTGAACAAGCAAACCTCAAGCTGGCCTCTGTGCTGGGGGGCACCAGCAGAGTTTGTTTCTTTGGATTTCAAATTCATTTCCCTGCCCCTGGGCCCAGGGCTCTGCTCACAAGTGCAAATAAACCCCGGGCACGTCTCGCTTGTGTGCCCCAGGATCCACGTGCAACAAGATATTTGCAGGGTCAGGGACTAATAATTTAAACTGCTGAGCAAAATAAATAAGTGTAAAGCGAAACCCAAACCCGGAGCGCCACAGGAGCAGGCGATATTGTTTGCTTTTCAAATAGACACACGAAAAATACAAACAGTAGCGGGAGGGATACGGAGATTAAAATTTTTTATAAAAACAAAATAGCAGCAATCCCACCAGGAAGCGGTGTTTCCATTTTGTATGTGCATAAGATTAGCAACACTTTGCTGCCTGCGACGAGCATCCCTCTCCCCCTCCTCCTGGGAAACTTTGACCAAAAAAAAAATCTTTTGGATGAAAAGGAAAAAAAAATGCACACAAGAAAAAGATTATTGAGATTTCCTGCAGAAAATAGTGACTTTTTATATTGGACGTTGCTCCTGCTCTGGTCTGAGGGGCAGCCAGGAATCATCCCCCTTTCTACTTTACCCACACAGACCCTGAAAATTTGAAATTAGATGCTTTCCTTGCAAATCTTGACGTGTCATAAAGCTGATACCCCCTATGGAAGGAGGAGAGGGATGTGCTGGCTCCGTGACAGGGAATTCTGAGCCGGAGGGGAGCGAGGTGTGCAGCTGGGTGGACACTGTGCAGCCACAGCTGATGCTCCTGCTGGGCTTTGAGTCCTCCTGCTGTAAATTGCGATTCCTGGAGTGTCACCACGGGGATTTTCAGTGGCAGGTCCCCAGGTAGCTGTGCCTGAGCACCACAGGGAGCCCTGCCCCGAGCCTGCTGCCATCCTTTCAGGTGCTTTCCCTCGGTAGGGGAACGTTTTCTGCCAGATAAATTTTAAGGATCTCTGAGTGTTTGACTTGTGCAGCCTCAAAATTGAAAAGAAAAGGCTGAAATTGATGGTTTGGTTAATAAAAAGCTCCAATCTGTTCCCTTTTCAACTTCACTTTTGCTGTTTAATGCCTGGACTGGCCCTCAGTGCTCTGGTTTATTTGACAAAGGTGATGGGTTAAACAGACTCCATGATCCTGGGGCTGTTTTCCAACCTAAATGATTGCATGATTTGGTCCAGTAGCACCTTGTCCAGGTGCTTGGAGTCCCTCCTGAGTCCTCAGGGCTCCTCTCTCGTGCTGTTATGTATCCAAAGTCTGGAATTTGGAGTTTTATGGACGTGGCACAGCTGGTACTGACCACATCCCCAGCCAGCCCCAGCTCCCCACATCCCACCAGCTTTGCTCCCCTCAGACACTCCCATCCTCCTGGGATCAAACCTGAGCCAAGGCGTGTGCGGGGTGGGAATCACAGGGAGCTGCAGGGGTGGCTTTGACAAGCAGATCCCACCACATCCTCACCTTCCCCACGAGCATTTGTCGCTGGCGGCGGCTGCGGGGGGCCGGCAGCGCCCGTGCCCACCCCGCCGCAGAAGGCTGGAGCCAGCATTTGAATAATGAATTCTGTTTAAGACTGAAAGCTCCTAGATCCATCTGTAACAAGACTCGAAATAATTACAGCTGATGATTGCCTGGTACCTCAGCCAGAAAAAACAGAACAGATTTTGGCCGCCAGCAATTACAAGCAGCACCCGCTCGAGCGCAGGGAGAACTTTGTGAGCGAATTCATGAATACATTTGTGCGGATCGGGAGCGGTGGGGATGGGGTTTGGGGCGCAGGAGTGTGGGGAGGAGGCGTCTGCGGTCACGTGGATCCCAGAGAACTTGTCTGGGGGAGCGATGGGTGTCCCCTTGGGCTGTGTGTCTGTCTGCAGCATTGTTTGGGGCTGGGAGGAGCAGGGAATCCATACCCAGACCGGTGCTTGGGGTTGTTACCCACACCACGATAAGAATTGGTGGGGAAACCAAAAGTGTGCCCAAATGAGGCCCTTCCCAGGAGCAGAGGGGAACTTGGTGGTGGCAGAAGAGGGCTGTGAGTTTTGGACTCTGCCAGACGTCTTCCCCCTGTTCCTTTGGATTTGTGGCTTCACAGGCAGGGGCTGAGCAGAGCAGAGTTGTTTCTTCATCCAACACAGCAGTGCTGCCCCTTGGGGCTGCCAAAACCGCCCGTGCCGTCCCTGCTCAGATTTGCCTTCGGCATAATGGGGATAATTTATCAAATAGTGAATAATACGCTTCCCTTCTTCCATGTCTCCTCCACGTATCATTTCAACTGAGTGAAAATTGTCAAATTAGACTATTTTCCTTGACTGTTCCATTTAGGAGCGGGGGGAGCTGAGGGCTCCGATAATTGCGCGCGCGCGCTCTGCCGACACCTGGTGAAATGACAGCGAATGAAACTCTTACTGCCCGAGCTCCAGGAATGCCCTCCTCCGTGAAGCGTGGGCTTCTCTCCTGAGACTGGATGCTGATGATCCTTAAAAGTCTGTTTTCTTTGCCCCCAGAGCGTGGCTGGCTGGGGCTGACTCGGGGAAACCTCAGCTGTAAGGATGCGGCGCTATCGTGTTTTCCCATCCGCCGAAATTGCGTGTGCTCGGAATTGTCCTGGCGTAATGTGTCTGTATTAATCATTGCTCCCTTATCTTGTTCGCCTCCGATCTACAAGGATCTGCTTGGTTCTCCTCTGCACCTTAAATTCTCTTTTATCTCAACTGGTGTCACCGCCGAGCCCGCAGACAGCTGGAGCAGTTTCCCTCCTGCAGCTGGAAAATGCGGGCGGGACTCCCTGCTCCGTCCCCATCCCTGGATCTTCCCCTGGGATGTGGGACTGTTGTGTGGCCTGGCTGGAGCAGTGCTGGCATTGAGGAGGATGTGGTGGGTGTCTCTGCAGCCGTCCTGGTGGTTGTGTGTGGTCCTGGGGGGAAGGATGATGCTGGGGGGAGCGATGCTCGCAGCCTTCGAGCGGCGATTCGAGAGCTCCAAAGACATTTTGTGATGGGGAGCTGCGTGCTCTGTCAGGCTGTTTCCTTCCCCCCCAGCCAAAATGACCTTGCTGACCCCCCATGTCTGGTGATGAGTCCATCTGGAAGTAGGAAAGGCAAAGCTGGGAGACCTCGTGCATCCCTGGGTATTTTCACAGAGAGTGCAGCAGGGTCCTGGGGGGCTTTTCCTGAGGAAATCTCTTGTACTTGTGTTTCCCACCCAAGCTGAGGTGGATGCCAAACCAGAAGCACTTTATTTCATGCCAAAGCAGCCTGCCAGCCCGGAGCAGATACACAGGGAGGGTTTGCTGGTCCTTCCCTATGTCCTGAGCTTATCTTATGTTGCCAGTGGGTTTTTGTAGGCTCTGTAGTTCTGCTGGTATTGGGATGGCAGGATTTCTTCCTCAGTGATCCAAGTTATTTTCTCCCTTTCCATCTTTATCACTGGAGCTTGTTAAATAAAACAGGACCTGCAACATTCCTGCTGAATCCTGGTGCCCAATTTGAATTATCATGATTTTGTTACAGAATCCCAGAACCTTTAAGGTTGGAAAAGACATTTAAGACCATCAGGTCCAACCACCGCCGTGCTCACCATTAAACCATGTCCTCAAGTGCCACATCCACATGTTTTTTGAACACTTCCCAGGATGGTGATTCCACCACTTCCCTGAGTAGTCTTTTCAAATGTTTTACAACATTTTCCATGAAAAGAACTTTTCCTGATATCTGTTCTGGTGCAAGTTGAGGCCGTTTCCTCTCATCCTGTCTCTCCGCACCGCCCTGGTTTGGGATGGAACACGAGGTGCCGAGTCTGCCATCCCAAACTTCCCATAGCCTCTCCTGAAAATCTCCATTTAAACCCAGAATATAGGAGCTGCTGGGGCAGTATAGACTGTGCAGCATGGCTTAATGGGGCCCCAAATAAAGGGAACAGCTGGGTAATCAGTTCGAGTGGCTGGGAACCAGTTTACCATGCATTGAGTATTCTTTGATCCCGTTTAATTGGGACATTGCAGAGACCCTGACGTCCAGTAATAAGGACAGTGGG
Source organism: Oreocharis arfaki (assembly GCA_013398015.1). NCBI lineage: Eukaryota > Metazoa > Chordata > Aves > Passeriformes > Paramythiidae > Oreocharis > Oreocharis arfaki. The sequence continues at coordinate 44,580 of VZRR01010269.1, read as the reverse complement.
AAGCTGATCAGACAGCTCGTTAACACTCAATTAATGTTGCTCTGTACGGCACAGCAGTAACTTTTAAAAAATGTATGTGCTCAGCCGAGGTGGAATGGGATTGCCAAGGCAATTTCCAGAGGGCCTGAGCCCAGGTTGCCGGGCGGGAGCAGCGCTGCCCGTGTGCAATTGAAGTGGAATTAAAAGTTGAAGTGCAATTTTTTTAGGTGAATGCAGTCACTTTACACAGTGCAGAATCAGTTCATTTTTAATTTATAGGCGCAATTAAAGCGCACTAAGAATAAAATTAATAAATCTTTAGCTAACTGACCGCAGTTCTTCTGAAAACTCTTTTTGTTCCTCCCGATGTGGGTGATAGGGGCACCTGGTGTGCCTGGAATTATATTAACAGCCAGCTTTTCCCCTTCATCCTCTGCCTTGTCAGTCCTCCAGGCTTTATTCATCTTTCCTGGATGCGCCCTGGCCATGCTGGGGTGTTTGCTTTGCACCCACAGCCATCCGAAGCCTCAGGAGCAAGTTTAATGTTGGCTTTGGCTGAGAGACCTGAGCCAGGAGGGTGAATTCCTGCCTGTGGGATTTGTTGGGATGCAGAGATGGAGCAGGGCACGCCAGACGCCATCCTTTGCCTTGCTGTAGAGATCTGTCACCTCTGCTAGGCCTGTGCACCTCCTGAGAGGCAGAGGGACAAAGGGACATGGCCCTGGGCATCCCGGCGCAGCCAGGGGTGGCTGTAGCTCCGCTGGGAGCACTGGAAAGGACTCGGATGGAGAAGTGAAGCCTGGCAGAGGAGGGAAGGAGCTCTCAGAAGAGGCATCTCAGTCTGCAGTAGCTCTGCAGGGTTTTCCTGTGGTACGGATGGAAGAAGCTCTCAGTGGTCTGGGCTCAGCTTTCTCTCTCCCAGTCGCTTTCCCATCAATTTCCCTCCAGCCAGATGGAGTCCACGCTTGGCATAGCATGGCTGGAGGGGTAATTGCCATCTCTGCTTTTCCCTAATGAGCTCTGGGTCTGCTAATGAGCCTATTGCTCCTCGCAGAGGAGGTCTAACAGAGCACCTCTGCTCTGAGGGGGGCACAGCTTTGATCAGGGGATGTCTCTTGCCCCCTGCGGGGTCAGAGGGGGACGATTCCCCCATCAGCCTCTTTGGAACTCAGCTCCTCCAACCATTCATTGCCATCAATCATAGCAATGAATCATTTAAGGGCCTGATTCCCCCCTTCTTTAGTTTCTTTTCTTCCTTATATTTTTATTATTATTATTACATCTGCACGCTCAGTCATGCAAAAAATTACACGATTGCAGCTCTTTGGCTGACTCCGGTCTCGGAGCACGGGGGCTGCTTAGCGCTGCCATCACCACACAATTAGCCCCGAGCACAAAAGGGACACGAGGAGGAACACAGCCTTGGCAGGAAAAGGGGCTCTGTCCCGTGCAGAGCGCTCTGCAGGGAGCGCTGGGGCTCGGATAACGCTGGGGCTGGCTTGGGATAACGATAGGGATTGGGCTCCAGAGGTTGGCTTGAGCTTGAATGTGCCCAAAGATGCTACAGGTGGGGATGGAGATGCTTAGTGCTGCTGACTCCCAGACCGGTGCTTTGGTGTTTGCTGGTTGTCTGTGTGCTGTGAAATCCAGGGTGGATGGAGCCGCTCTGAGCATCTTCATCCTCCCACGGGACGGATCAGCCTCCCTGCAGCAGCAATCCCCGGTGTGTCGGGCTGGAGAATTCCCTCAGCCCTCTGGATGTGCCCTGGAGGATGCTGAGCTGTGGGGAGGGCCCCCAGCCCTGCTGTGGGCTCGCCCCCCAGCCCGGAGCTGCATTTTTATCCTGCCTGTGCAGCACTCGCAGGTGGGCTGCTGAGATGGGGGTGAGATTAAACACATGGCTGGAGCCAGCTCGGGGAGGCGGTGTGAGCTTCTCCTTGCAGTTTATAGACTACAAAAACCCGCCTTTCCAACACTTCCTCTCCTTCTCCGTGGAAAGCCTCAATTCTGCTGCTAAAACGTGGTTTGCAGGAGAGGGAGGTGCTGGCTGCCGAGCACACGTGTCACTCCCAGGACTTCTCTGGCCATCCCTTCCCCAGGGAGATGAAACACCACGTCACCTCTGTCATTCATGATCAAAACCCCTGTATTTTTAGGCTGGTGATGACTGAAGATGAATCTGGAGCTTTGAAAGGAGGGGCAGAGGGTAAAAGAAAAGTTATTCCTTTCCTTCCACCTCTGCCCTTGAATAGGAGCTGATAAAATCCAAAGGCTTTGCCAGGAGATCAGACTCCACTCCAGCTTTGCCCAGGAGCCATGTGGATGAAATATTAAGCACTGGGGCTGGAGCAGGTAAGAGCAGGCATAATCAGATGAGTAGTTAAAGGTCTGGTATCCTGTGGGGACACGTGTGATTGATCAGCCTTGCAAAAATAAATAACCCGGCCCTTTAGATCTGTGTAGCAATTTTAAATTTTTAATAAATCTGTGTGTATGGTGAAGGATAAGTCGTCACCCTGCACTCTGTGCCTCTGATTCTCTGGGTGAATTTATCATGCTCTCCCTTTTGGAGGCTTCACATCCCGCTGATAAACAGTTTAAAACTCCTGTCCCGTCTTTATCTCGTCGAGGTGCGACAGAGCCTGGCTGGGGATGCTCCATCTCTGAACAGGGAGAAAGGAGAGCCCAAACCTGGTAGCTCTGGCTTTGCCAGCCTGTGGTGCCCCCAGGTTTGCTGCAGGAGGAGGGAGAAGGCCAGGAGTGCAGTGGAGGGGATATGGAATCCTCCAGAGAAGGGCAGCGTGTGGAGCAGGGGGAGCTGCAGAGATAACACTGCAGCCTCCCAGATGTGGGAAATGATGGCTCGAGGTGAACAGCACCTGCAAACTAATCCTGGCAGGGTCTACAGAGCAGGGTTTGGGCTCTCTCCACCTGCCTGCTTGGAGTCGAGGCACGAGGGAATGATGCAGAGCTGATCTGTTTCTGCTGGAAAGAGCAACCGGGGGCCTGAGAAAAGAGTTTGCTCCTCTGGGAGGGCGGAGTTGGAGGCAGAAGGATCCAGGTGCAGCTGAATCGCACATCTGAGAAGCACAGGACCTGTTTCAAGGCAAAATGTGCCTTTCCTGTGGCTTGGTGTAGGGCTCCAGGGAGGGGCTGTGGGTGGCAGCGCTCCCTTGGCACTGCCAGAGCTTTGCAAAAGCCTTTTGTCACTTCTGTGCCATTTTTGTGCTGTGCAGCTGTTCAGTCACATCCCTCTCTGCCCCACCTGAGCTGTGGAGTGAAAGCTGCTGCCATCCCTCCCCTGAGCACACCGGGCTCTGCCGTCCTCTCCTAGCAGAGGTTCCAGCAGCTCTGGCTGAGGTTTCCCAGGTCCCTGATCTGTGCCAGGCTCTGGCACACGCAGCCCAGGGCACACACTCTGCAGTGCCAGGGCTCTCCCTCTGCCACCGGCTGTGCCCTGTGCCTGGGATGTTCTCCCTGGGAAGAGCCTCTGGTAAGGATCATATCCCAACTTGGCAATAACAACTCCATGCTTAGCGGGGAGGCAAATCCGAGCTCGGAATGCTTTTGGGTTTTATTTTTACCATTGCTGTGGGAAAGCCTGTAAGATCTGCAGAGCCATGGCAACGTGGATGCTGTCGTTCCCCACGCTCGGTGGGAATGACACGTCTGCGTGTGTCACCTGCGCGGGGCCCGCGCTCCTGCTGGAAGCTCTTGGTGGCTGCAATTAATTTCTACTTAAGCCCAGATAATTACTGATTTTGGTGGGGTTTTTTTTTTGTACAGCGTGTCTAACAGCCATCAGTATTTTTAAAACCTGAGCTGCCAGCAAATTCCAGTCGTGGTAGGAACTTCTGGAGGGAGGTGCTGGTGCCTCGTTGATGCTCTTGGTGGCTGCTGTCAAAGAGAAGGCAGGAGGAGGTGAGAGCTGAGCTGAGCTGGACGTGAGCTGAGGGAAAACCTTCCCCTGCTCCCCTAACGAGGTGTCACTGTGCTCGGGTCATGGATTTGGGACCTCCAGGAGGAGGTACTGGTGATGCTTGGAGGTCTGGTCTGGCCACCGACTGTCATCGAATGTCCCCCCAGCCCTGCGCGAGCGCAGCCCTGGGGACGGGGGACAGCGAGCACAGTGCGGCGACAGGCAGAGGGAGCCCCAGGCTAGAGAGCCAAGGGATGAGCGGGGAAAGGCGTCCAAACCATCCCGGAGATGTGCACGGCCCTGGCACAGCGGAGGGAGCCGGAGCTGCCGCCTCGGGGTGGTCCCAGCCGGGCAGAGCTGTGATATTCATCCCTTTTAAGCACCGCTGCTCCGCTCTTTAGGAAAACTTATTAAAAGCAAACATCTCCTGGCTCTGCAGTAATTGAGAGCTATCACTGGAGCACCAGGATGCTCTTTAAAGCCTTATGGGGGAGGAGAGAAGGTAAAAGCCCGGGGATGAAGGCCAGCCAGGCAGGATGAAATAGCATTTAACAGTGAGCAGGTTTGCCTTGGGCATCCTGGCAGGCATGGCAGCTCTAGGTGGGAGGCTGCTGGCACCCAGGTGTCATTTACTTTGATTTCCTGATGGTATTTTTAACCTTTCAGGGGCCAGGAAAGGCAGCCCTGCTATCAGCACAGATGAGGATGGCTGGGGGGGGGGCTTTGGTGTCTTTGATGAGCTACAGTAATTTGTTTCCCTCTTCATCTGAGGCAAACCCCGGTGACACTCTTGATGCCTCTTCCTCTGCCACAGCCAAACAGGGAGCCAGAGACCTTTTTCTGGGGTGAATTTGGCCCTGTGAGCACTGCAAGCCTTCCCACTGGTTTTTGAACACTCTCATCAGCAAAGTCCAGATCTGGCAGCCAGATTCCTCGCTCAGGTTTAAACGAGGGATTGCATCCCTCCTGTGCTCTGTTTGTTGTCTCAATTTCTCTGATCACCAGCAAAGATGGTTTTTTTTAGACATTCTGCTTCTTGCAGATAATACTGCTCCTTGAGCAGACCTGCTTGGGCTCAAATAGGCAAAGTGCTGGGGCCTGCATGTGCAGATTTTGCTGAGCTGATCGGTGGTGAAGGTGTGGGGGCCCAAAATGCTGCTCCTGAGAGAAAAAAGCATTCACAGGGACAGTGGGTGGAGGTGAGGAGGTGGAGCAGAGCTGCCAGGGAAGATGACGGCTGGGGAGAGCCCTGAGGAGGAAGGCAGTGCCTTCCTGAGGTGCTGACATCAGCCCGGCCCCGGGCAGGAGACAAGTGACCCCCAAGCATTCCCAGAGTGTTCTCCCAGCTTTTTTGGATGCCATAGTGCTTGTGGGCATGGCTTTGCTCTGCTGCAGCCCTTGAAAGCTGTTGTCCGACACGTGTCACTCCTGTATGGCCGAAATAATTGTGTGAGTGGCATCCAATGCTCTCTTCACCCCTTTTTGCATCCTCCCTCTTGTGAGTAAAAACCACTTTCATCTCCTGCCTTCTTTAGCATTTTCCATCCCATTCTTCCCCCCCCTTCTTTTTTTTCCCCACAAAACGCAAAATTTTTGAAAATGAAATGAGAGAGAAAGAGAGAAAAAGAAAGCTCAGATGCAAGATTTTTTTTTTTTCTTTTGCTCATGAAAAGGAAAGCGTGGAATACAACAAATTAAATAGCCACCCGGTGAGAAAAAAGGGAGTGGAGTGAAAAATGGGCAAGGGGGGATAAAACCCAGATGAAAAAGGCAGGCTGGTGCTGGAAGATGCCAGACAGGTCTGGGAATAGAGGCATAGCATGGTGGTAAAATAATTGTACCCCTTCGGCTGAAGTCCAGCGCTGCTTTCTGCCTCGCTACCCCAAGCCTGCCATCCTCTGTTAGCTCCTGCAATATTTTATCCGCCAGCCCCGGCTCTGTTTCACCGGCGATGGAGAGGACTAGATTAATTAGGAGAGATCTCTCTCCCACAGCCAGCCCGGCTCTGCGGGGGGAAGGCTGGGAACTATTTAAAGGGATGAAGATGTACTGCAGCAGCTGCCATCTCTCTGGCTGGTAATGTGCTCGCTCACCTAGCTGAAAATTCATCTCCTTTTGCCCTCTGCTAGTGATTCCCAGCAAATAAAAGCTGGTGAGCTCCAGGTTGAGCTCCAAGGCCAGCTGGGCTGGCCCGGGGGTTTGGGGAGAGCAGGTGTGAGGGAGGAAAGGGGAGAGAGATGTGTCAGGATGGAGCGCGGAAGCTTTGCAGAACGTTCAGAACCTGAGCGTTGCTCTCGTTTGTGACAGCGCTGCCCATCCTGGGCACGGGGCTGCAGGAACCCCAGGTATCCCCAGAGCCAGCGTGGACTCAGCCCAGCACCGCTCCCCCATTTCTCAGCTCATTAAGGCCCAGCCTTGCCTTCGAGTGACACAGGTAATGAATCCTCTGCAGGGTGCCTGCTGGCTTTAATAAGCTGGAATGAACTGAGGATGAGAATTAACCTGGCAGGATTAGCTCGCTCTGCAGCGGGATGCTGGGGATGTCTCCTCGAGGGCCGTGACGGGAATTTTAACACCTCTGCTGCCCGCGCCGGCTCTTTGTAGAGCATCCAGCAGCTGAAACCCCCTGCGAGGCCGAGGGGGAGCAGGCAGGGGAGCAGCACCCTGGCGTGGATGGTGCCCTGCTGCCCGTTTTACCCCCGGGCATGGGGAGAGGGGCGAGCCCGAGTCCTGCAGCCACCAGATGTGCAACATCCTGTTCCTCCCGCTCCAGCCTCCCTCCTCCGGAGCAGGAGAGGAGCAGGGAGCATTTGAATGCAAGATTTTTTTTTTTTGGGAGGCGTTTCAGGCAGCGCATGGGGTGGGTTTTGGCCAGGGCTCCCGGAGCCTGGCTGATCACGGCACTGTGTGCGCGCTCGGAGAGCCTCACGCCTCAAAACCCTGCAATTACCCCGCTGCGTCTGCCTGGGGCTTCGGGCTTTTTATTTTCGGTAAATGGCTTTGTAATGCAGCCCCCCTGCGGGGCACGCTCCGTGGGACACAGTACGTGCTTCATGTCCTAAAAGCCGCAGGGATGGCCGTGTGCCGGGGATCCCGCACCACATCCAGCCCCTGGCCTGATCCCTGGGTCAGGGGTCCTGACAGGACCCAGGAAAAGGGGGCACCGTGTTCCTGCTTTGTTTGGCACAGATGAGGAGCTCCCCTGCTGTCCTGCTTTCGGCTGGGGTGGAGTTAATTTGGAATTAATTTTCTTCCCAGTCCCCGCTGGTTTGGATTTAGGATGAGCCCTGCTGTGACACATCCCCCTGCCGCGTGTCACCCTCCCCTGCACGCCGCGGGTCCCCGGGCAGAGCTCATCCTGGCAGCTGGGTGAGCCCTGGTGGGTGCCCAGTGGCATGAAAGATCCCTCGGGCCGGGAGGGAATGAGGGGAATGGCTGGTTGGAACACACGCCTGGCTCCAGGGGGATGCGCGAGGGTGACGAGGGATGGCACCGCTGTCTGCCAGCCTGGCAAAGCCATCATCCAGGGAGCCCTGCTCTTTGCCAGGCTGCCTCCCAGCCGGGCTGGCAGTGCTGGGAGCCCGTGGTCTCCTCCGTGGGCATGGCACACGCATATTAATGTGGTTTCCCTGCCGTGCAGGAGCCTTCCCTGCCGGAGCCTCTAAGAACAGACGTGGAGTTTGAGAAACCCTTGATGGCACTGCTTGTAATTAGGATGTAATTGGTGTAATGGGGAACCCAGGGGCTGGTTTGCTTGGTTTTGGTAATATTGAGGCTTGTGGGGTTCTCCACCTCCCCAGGCCTGGTTTGTGGGGGTTTAGTGATGCTGCTTTGCCTTGGGGTGGGTCCTTCCTCCTGCCCGTCCATGGGGAGGAGGAGGGGGACAAGGATCGCAGGCAGGGAGCAAAGAGCTCCTTGTGCCACCACAGCCGGGGTTCGAGGGCCACCAGAGCCACCCATAATTGATAACAGCCAGGCTGTAACGAGCTCCCAGTCCGGGCTAGGAAATCACTGGCAAGCTGATCTGGGTTTCCGTGGAATGGCCTTGTTTGCTGAAGGGTTTTCAGGTTTTTCAGCTCTCATTATGAGTGTTAATGTTTTCATCTCTGCATGGATGGTGTAGCAAGTAGAGAGTGGACACCACACGTCGGGGTGTGTTGTCCCCGAGATGCTGAGGCAGGAACGGTGCTCCTGTCCCTTGGCATGGGGACAAATCTGGTGGCAGCCACCAGCTCCAGCACTGGGACTGCTGGTGGCTTGTGGGAACAAAGCCCAAATGTGAAGCTGGAAGTGGAGGGAGCCTGGATAACTCCAGGTGATTTGAAGACAATTAATGGTGAGAGGAGAGGACTTTCAACCGCTCTGATTTTCCTAGGTCAAACCTGGATATCATAAGGGTATATCCCAAATTCCTTGCAAGGCTGGGCAGGGTGCCTGTGCTTGCCCACCTTTAGCCTTAAACCAGAGGTGCAGTCCTTGATGAGAAAGCAGCCAGGGAGATTTTTATTCCGATGCCGGATTTCAGGGACTTGCAGGAAGGCGTCTGTTTTTCTCTCCCAGCCCGGTTTGTGGAAGAAGAAAAACAATCAAAAAAGCAGAGAGGGTGATGTTCTTAAATCCACCGGGGCTTTGGGAGGATATTGTTTGTGCTTCTTGAATAATGGCTTTTGATATGTAATAATATTGTGCATTTTTTTTGATGGCCAATATTACATTTATTTTAAATGATATAATCAGCCCTCGGCGTCTCAGCTGATTTAGTCAATTAAGTTTTTAACCTCGTGTCTTCAATCTCGTCTGTGAGTAATTTCAGTGTGGTGATTTTAATGAAAGTACATCTACCTGTTCATTTATCCAGACACACTGTTGCCCTTTGGATCTGTGGTGAGAGGGACAGGAGAAGCCTTTTCTCTTCTGCGTGGAAATGCTTAGCAGGGCTGAGGAGACAACGCAGTGATTGGCATTAAGGCGCTACAGGGTTTGGTTTTTTCCCTTTGGAGCAATCCAAATATATCAGATGCAGTGATTTCCAAAGTGTCTGTACACCGAGGCTCTCAGGAAGGAATCGGTGGGGTTGCCTCGGATTCTGGGGTGGTGTTTCGCCCCAGGAGGTGACAACAGCTGACCATCCAAAGCTGGTGGATGCACAACATCTCAGATGCTCGTGCAAATGTCGTGGCTTGCCCTGATAATTACGGCAGCTTCAGGGATCAGGCACTGCAGGGGCTGAGATTCAGCCCCAAACCCCTCTGTGCTGTTTGGGAAACTTCATGGCAGCGATGTCCTCAGGGAGATGGCGCTGGGGGTCCCCTTCCTGGCAGGGTGGGGGTTCCTGGGGACCCAGGGCTGCTGCAGCCCCGGGGGTGGCCCTCGCAGTGCTCGTGGTCTTTGCCTCGTGCTGAATTCAAGCCCGGCAAACGCAGCTGATGTTTTCCAGCCTTCACCAGAATTGCAAAGAGAAATCAAGATAAATGACCTGGGGCTGCTCAGAGCCCAGCTTTGTGTGCTCCTGGACACGCTCACTCCTTCCCTCAGTGTTTTTTGGCTCAAAAGTGAGTCCTCTGCAGCAGCAGCACAGCCCAGGCTGGGGTGGGTGATGGGGGTCCCTGGGCACACCCGAGAGAGGTGACTGCTGCAGAGGGGATGACTGAGGCTGAGTTCTTTGAAACCAAGCCCAGAAGCATCAGGGACAGTTTTTGTTCCCATCTCATAGGCTGACATACCTAAAATCCTTTTTTTTCATTTGTTTTTGAAGTAAAAATATTCCGAAGGGGCATTATATGTGGTTTTCTCACAGAAGGCAACCTGCCTCCCCCTGAAAACACTTGTTTCAGAATTTTCAGTGGAAAATGTGAACAGTTTTTGATAAAAGCATTTCTATTCATGAGCAGTAGCTCAGAGAGATTTGCAAGAAATAAATAGGTTTTGGCAGCATAAAAGTCTCTGTTGAACAAGGGGATGGGGAAGGTGTGAAACTTGATTTGGTATCGTTTGCCCATGGAATTTCAGCAAAAGTTCTTCAGCAGAAGTGTCAGGGGATATTTTTCCATCAAGCCTCTGCCCAAATCTCCTGGTGCTGGTGAGAGCTACAACATTCCCGTGTCAGTAATCATCATCTTGGCTGTTGCAGTGCTCTGCTCCTTGGAGATTTGTCTCCATCTTGCCCTGGGCCGTGTTTGCTGCTTGCTGGCTGTGTTGGAGAGCTGGCCTTGAGCTCCCTGCACATTTCAGCAGGTGACGGTCGCTGTGCTGTGTCTCAGGAAAGCTGATTTCTCCCGGAATTCCAATAAACATTCCACCTTGTTAGTGCAGGTTTTTACCAAACTCTGTGCACGTCATCAAGCAGAGAAGGCAGGGGCAGGGCCGGTGTTTGTCTGAAGCAGAGGTGAGGTTTTTATTTTGCTGCCCTCTTTGCTGATGTTCCATCTCCTGCCGAGCTGGGATGAAGGTGAAGGTTGGCATTCTCTTGCCTGGTATAAATGGTGAGGGATTAGCCTGTCAGGAATTCACCAGGATCCAGCAGCAAAGTCTTCTTTCCGTCATGTCTCCCACTTCCATCGAATTCTCTGCTGCCATAGGGAGCATCTCGTCTCTGAGACAAACCCTGCTTGGGTGTTCTCATACCAGGTTTTCAGGCTCTGTCCTGCCCTCACTCTCCCAGCTGAAGTTTGGTCCTCCTCTCCTTGCTCATCCGAGGCTCCTTCCCTCCCTGCTGCCATGGATGGGATAAAACTGATGATATTTGGGAGTGTGAGCTGGCCCTGCATGTCCACACTGCCTCCCCTCTGTATTCTTTCAGAGCTGCTTACAAGAAAGCTCAATTTTATTGAAAGCTGCCAAAAAAAAAAGGGTATTTCCACGCCTGGCAAGGAAACACTGGGATGCAGGGATGCTTGGAGCTGCCTCTCTACCTCCAGCTCTTCCCCCACATCCGTGTGGATGCAGAAAGGGAGAGGAGAGGGGAGGAGAGGCGCCTGCACCGCTTCCCTGTAAGCAGAGATTTGGCTGTGGCTCTGAAAGCAGAATTAGAGGTAGGGTTTAATCATACAAGCTCTGAAATATGGGAGATTAAATCTTTTTAAGGAGGGCAGCTAAGCACTTTATTTTCTGTGCAGGAATCTTCAGGGGGTCGGAGACCAGAGAACTGGATTTAAAGCTTTTAAATTACTTTTTTCCTCTTTTTTTTTAGCAAGTTTTTTTTTTACCTTCCACAATACACGGTTGGACAGGAAAGACTTTAAAGTGATGGTTGAAAAAGAGAGAGAGAAGAGGGGTGGAATGGAGATGCTTGTTGAAAATAGACATTAATAATGTTGTGTTGAGTTGTCCAGGCACATTTAATCCTTAAAGTGCAGATCTACTCTGGGAAGTGATTTCTGTGGAAGGAGGGAAATCTTTCAGGTGTTCCTTGTCATTTCTTGCTGCATTTGATGACAGATTTACTCCATGGCAAAGGGATTTGCAGCCCCTCTCCTGCCTCAGCCCCCGACACCCCTGGAGGTGCTCGTGAGTGCCAGCAGTGCCTGGTGCTGCGGGCCCCCCTTCCCGGGGCTCCAGGGGGGGATGTTTAAGCCTAGATTGGCATTCTGGCTGGCACTGGGTTTTGTTTTCCCAGCCAGGTGCTGCCCCAGCCTTGCTCGAGGGAATTGGGGCTGCTTGGTTGCCTCTCACAGAGCCTGCTCGGGGACGTTCGCTTGTGTTTGTCTTGCGTTTTTCTTAATTTCACGGAGCTGAAGAGATCGATGGGAAGGTAGGCCTGGGATTTAAGGCTGCCTATAGCACAACTCCGTGACTGATGACCCCAGCTCTGCTGCTGCTCTCGGAGGTGGGAGTTTGCAGGGCCGCCAGTGCCAGGGCCAGCTGATGGTGACATCCACAGGAGTAATGTTGTGTCCTCCCCACGTGTGGGATACCTGAGCGGGTCATGGTGCTGTGACCACCTTGGGAAAGGAGTGCAGAGTTGGTTTTAAAGCCTTTCAAAGGCTGAGCTCTGTCCTGGGAGTCCTGCTTGGATCTGGTGGGACCTTGGCCTGGGGTGTCAGCAGAACGGCTCTGGAATCCCGGTGCCGCTGGCTGTACTGGATGCTCGTTGCCATGGAAACACCATGTGGCACCGTGCTTGTTTGGAATGAGGTGGCATTGGCGTGTTGGCAGGACATGCTGCACTTTTCCCACCTGGAACAAGTGCCTTTGGTCACTGGAAGTTGTGTATTTGGGAAAGAGGGGTTGGCTTGGGTGACTGTGCTGGAAGGGCTCCAGCAGCCAGTGCTGAAGACGCTGGAGGCGGTGGGAGAAGGTTCCCTTGGTGGTGCTCCGTTGTCCTCCGTGGTGAGCCAGCGCCCACCTCCTCTGCTCCAAAGGCTGCTCCACACCGCTGGAATGGTTCGTGCAGCCCCCGATGTCCCTGCGGACACCTCGCTGCATCCCTCGGGCAGCGCAGCCTCCGCCACGCACCCTTCCTATAATGGCCCAATTCCACCGAGCCAATGAGGCAGCGCCTCCGAGCCCTCCCCTCGCTCTGCCAGCTAATTAGCACTCCATTAGCTTAACGAGGCTCTGCCTGCCACCCTGGACATGGACACAGCGTGCAGGGCTGCCAGGAGAGGGGGAGGCGGGAGCCAGGCTTGGCCGGACCTGGGGGCTGCGGCAGAGCCTTTGTGGCTGAGCAGGGAGGGCTCGGCCTTGGGGCTGCCGGGGCTTTTCCGTGCCTTTGGGTCCGTGGTGGGAACGGCCACCAAAGGGAAGGGAAGGGTGATGGGAACGCCTGGCGCTGCTGGAAGCTCTGGGAGGGAGCTGTGACGCTGTGTAGGCTGCGATGCTCCAGCATCCTGCACAACCCCGTGTGTGCCACTGCCCCGTGGCCAAGAGGGACAGAAGGGCGTGCAGTGTCCCTCGGAGGAGATTCCCTCCCTGCTGGAAAGGCTCAGACAGCGGCAGCTCCCTGCCGAAGCTTTGTTTGTTGACAGAGTTAAATCTGCAATTTCATGGTTTGGTTACAATGAGTTTAGTTTATAAAATTCATGAGCTGTTAGGAAGTGTTGAGGGGAGGGGTGAAAGACACGCCTGGGAGTCAGCAGGGACGTGGCTGCTGGCACATGCAGCAGGGTCCTGCTTTGGGGACAGTGTGGGGCTCAGAGATGGGATGTGAGAGCCTCGTGTAGGGCAGAGGGATGAGTCTCCACTGGAGGAGAGATGCTGGTTGCTCCTGGTGAGGACCACAGTGTCTCAGCCTGCTCACTGTGCTGGAAGGTCTGCACAGCTTTCCTTGGGTGGCCTCCAGGGAGCCACTGGATAAACGGGAATCCTTTCAGGGATGGAGCCCAGGTTCTGTGCTGACAGGGCCTGGGAAACAGCAGGGCTCAGCCTGCTCAGGGAGCCTGCTGCTGGTGTGGAATTTGAATTTGTGGTTCTTTGGAGCTTTGGTTGGGAATCCATAAAATGAGCTCTGTTCCTTGGAATTCAGGACTGGGACAGAGAGGGGCAGCTCCCTGGAGTGCCACTGCACGGGCAGTGTGCTCGAGTCCATCTCTTGTGAAATGAGCTGGTTCACCCCCTCACATCTGACTTTTCCAAGAGATTTCTTTGCAGCCCTTGCTGTGTGTTTGGGGGCTGACTTGGAAGCAGCGCAGCCCCCCAGTCCCACCCTCCTCCCTGGCTGGAGCTGCTTCCTCCATCCCCCCAGCAATGGAGATGCTCCTCCAGGAGCCCGGAGCTGCTGATGCTGTGCAGAGGGAATCAAAAGGCAAAGTGTCAGGAAGGATCTAAACCAATATTAGCTAATTAGCATGAGGTGCTGGGGAGCCCAGGGGGAGGAGGAAGGGGAGGACTCCCCTGAAGATACAAAGCCATGAGGTGTCTGTCCAGCATGGCAATATCCATGAGCAGGAACCAGCAGCCCGTGGCTGCTGCCATGGCTGGGGCTGATGTTACTGTGACCTCAGCAGGAGGCTGGTGCACTCCCAGATTCCTCAGAGGTCATAAAACACCCCTGGGTCCCACTGGAAATGCTAAGCTGTTGATTTTTGGGGTTTTTCAGAAGAAATCCAGTGTTTGTCACCGCATGGTCCGTCACTCTGTGGGCCATAAATGGACACCAAAACCTCCTTTTCCTGCAGTGTCTGTTGGGTTGCTGACTCCCCGGGATCAGTGATCTCTAAGGCTTGGCAGAATCTGTTTGTGCTAAACAAGGCCCAGGAGCTGTTGGTGGAAATGGAGCTGAAGGTCAGGACAGGTAGCTAGATCAGACCAGGGGCATCCAAAAAGCGAAGGGAAGGTGATTCTGGCTGGCTCCTGCATTTCATTCTGTTGATCTCTCCAGTAACACTGTCCTGGAGGAAACCTTGCAGTTGCTCTCTGTGTTCATTTACAGCCTTTGGGCTGTAATTAGCACATCCTTGGCTTAGTGAGCATCTCCCTTTGCCGCCATTCACCGTGTGAATGTTTCCCTGGGAAGCCGCTGGACTTTCTGGGAATGCTCGTGGCTCGGTTGAGGGTTTCTCTTTCTCAGCAAGCTCCAGCACATGGGTTATGTTGATGTACAAGATGCAGGGCCCAGGTGGGGTTCGTGGTCCTTGGATTTGTACATGGGGCCTGTCTGGAAGGAGATCCCCCTCTTCCCTTGCTCTTTTCCATCCAAAGTGTTTAATCACCTAATTTGTGTTAAGGAGCATCGGCTTTTCATTTCCAGCTGTGCCAGCACAGAAGATGCTTCCTTGTTAATGAATCCTGGACTTGAAACATCTCATGTGTGCGTGGGGACATGAAAGCCCAGGGAGGGGACAAGACTTGAGGGTGCATCAGGAAATTGGGAGCAAGGGCAGGACAGAGCGCAGAGACGAGACCACCCGCAGATCCCGCTGCATTGTGCTCAATCCAGTATCCAAATTTCAGTCTTTTAAGAGGATTATCAGGTGTCTGTTTGAATTACTCTGACATGAACAGTCACTCAGAAAATGTACATTCATTTGAAAGGTCAAGCACATCTGATTTCTGCCTTTGGTATGCGGGGGCTTATCCTTTCAACTCTCCCTTCCTTAATGAGATTCTTGTTTCAAAGAGTCGCGCTGTGCCCAGGATTTGACAGAGTCAAGTGTGCTGGAGATAGTTTTTGTTATCATGTTTACCCTTTTATCTGCCTGTCCTTTGAAGGCTCCCCACACACAATAAGGATGCAGCAGGACGGCCACTCGGGGCGGCTCTGCCAGCAAAATGAGCTTTTTCGGGGCAGAGAGATGGAGGTGGAGCACCAGGGATTTTGATTTCTGTGTGGCAAAGCATCCAAATGGAGAGAGGGCCTTTGGGGAGACCCCCAGTCGCCACAGGGGGCCGGGCAGGCGTCAGGGTGTCATCAGCTCCCACGGAAACCTCGGAGGAAATAAAGCCAAGTTGGGCTTGGCATGGCAGAGTTGTGTTCCTTGATTAAATTAATGTGTATTGATATTTCTCCTGTTGTTTTGACTTCACAGGCTGTTTAAATTCAGGCTTGTCACAACAAAATACAAAGGAGGTTGCTCAGAGATTGATTTTTTTTTTTTCCCTTTAATCCTGTCTCTGAAGAAGAAGAATATTTTAAAATTTTATTTTTTTTTTTTCCCCCCACTGCTTCCAGGTTGACAGCCAGGGAAGGCTGCAAACATTAAAAGTGTCGCGCAAATAATTATGTTAAAACGCCGAGCATACATTATGGAGGAGGGCGCTCCTTGATTGTAACGTACGAATCAATTTTCTGCGTCACAAAATTACCCACACCGGGGGTTGCTTTGGTGATTTATTCCCTGGAATGACGATCCTGTGACTGCCTTTCCCTGGAGAGGGTTTGTTTTTTGATGGGTGAGGCTTTGGTCTCCTCTTTGCTGTCAGCGCTGTCTCCTCCCCGCCCTGGTGACGGTCCCCTCCGCCGCTTAAAAATAGCGGCTTTTATGCAAAGAGCGTCCCAAAACGCTCCGCCAAGTTAAATAATGTAGTCACAAAACCAAATATTGAATAATGGCTGAGGCTAGGATTAAGGCAGACAGGCAAGGAACAAAAGAGAGATTCTCAAGTGTTTCGAACACAAAATTGAGAAGACACAGATGCGCGGGAGGCTTTTCCTCTCTGCAGCCAGAGGACACAGATTAAAGGGGTCCTCCAGGACTGTGCACCCCCAGCCAGCTTAAGCCGCCTAAAGAGCTCTTTAAATCCGGCCTTTTCGACAAGCCTGGCTGGCTGGAGGAGTTTCTGCTGGGAATAAATTCAGAGAGTCATGGAATGGTTTGCTTTGGAGGCCATAGAGGCCATCTCGTTCCAGCCCTGTGCAGGGACACCTCCCACTAGAGAGACTCCCACTAGAGAACCTCCCACCAGACCTTTTTAAATGGACTTCTGGGGAACGTGTCTTGGGTTTTTTTTCTGGTGGAAACTTCCCATGGGAGCTCTTCTGCGCTCATTTTGGGAAGAAAACATCGTTTCTCTTTTTTTCCCCTTGGAAGGCCCAGCCCAGGCAGCGCCATCAACCCCGATTCTTTACACGACTCTGGTTTTGCAGGGAGATTTAAATAAAAAATGCCAGAGGCGGGGACAAAAGGATAATTCACAGGCATCTCGTTTCTCATGCAGCTCGTGGGATTTTTCAAACCCACCTCGAAGTTGTTGAGTTGCAGTAGCTCAGTGGGTAGCTGTTGGCTACTCATACGGTGAGAGAGGAACAGGCTGAAGGAATGTTGCACAAAAACTTATGTAAATGTCTTCTGCACAGCTCAGAGAAAGTCTAGGACTCCTCTAAATCTCAGAGTTGGAAATTCAGCTGGGAAGCTGTAAATTCAGTAGATGTCTTTTCCTCAATAAATTCAGAATATTGGCCAAGGAAGAAGCATCCACGTTTCACAGAAGGAGTTACTGGACCTTTTGAGGGTGTCTTTTTTTTTCTCCTGGTCCAGGAACAGTTGAAATGTAGCTCAGGATAAATTGCAAGGTGATGATTTACGTGACAGGTGACACTGGCAAGCACATTATTCTCGGAGGAAGCATGAGATGGGATGTATTTACTGCCTGTCTGGGCAAATTATCCACTCTCAGATGTCTGCCATGTGCTTGTGTAGGAAATGCGTGTGTCCAAAAGAGCTGATAAAGGGGATGTGGGGAACAACAGGGGATAAATGCAACCCCCACATGGCTGTTGCTGTGTCCCTCCTGCTGAATTCTCTCACTCCCTCTTCAGAGACACTGATCTGGAGATGCTCTGAAGCTGGCTTGGAGTGAGGGATCACACTGAGGAGTTGCCTTGCTGCTGCAGAGGTGAGATGGGCATGGCTTCGCTGAGGAAAGGAGAAGGATCTGTGTTTGGGGGGACATCGGTGCTCAGAGCCCGGTGTGCTTTGATTTTGGAGCTGCAGGAGCCAATTCCCTGCCTCCTGTCCTCCTTCCCGAGGTTATAATATCCCATCCACCAGGGAAACTCCTCATTTGAGATCAAGCAGATCACCCTACGCTGGCTGCTACCGTTCCTTGGTCTTGTCAGGCTGGCTGTGATTTACTCTTAATATTTCTCCCTCTTCACCTTATCTTTCCTACTGATGAGTAAAGCAGAATAATGAAGTGCTGGTATTAACTCTAAGCTGATGCTATCCGAGGGGACTGCAGCTCACAGGCGGGGATGGATTGGGAATGTCAGTGCAGTTTTGGAGCCCTGATCTCCCCCAAGTTAGCTGGTCATGACCCTCCACGTGGAGACTGCTTTAGGCTATGTCTCTTATGGATTATTGTGTTTCCAGAAGGATTTTTTTCTACGCCCCCCCCGGGAGGGTTGCAGGATGATTGCTTTTTATCTGTGTGTGTGCCCACGGAAAGCTGGGGATCTCATCTGGCATTTAAGGATCTGCTTCTGTTACCTAGCAGGTATTGTAGGTGGATGTGTAAATGAGGATCCTTCTGTTTACAAAGAAATGGATATATGGTATAAAAACAATTTACTTGTAAAAGACTCATCCTGCCTCCAGAATATGTTTGAATCTTAACACAAGACAAAGTAATTTAATCCCTCCCAAACCCATATGTTGTTTGCTTCTCATTTTTTCCAGCAAATTTTACCTTCATCAAAAGATAAATCAATTTGTAGCAGCTATCGGCAGCTCTTTAAGCTGCCGAATTGAACAGCTTAATTAGGGAAAATATATTAAAAGATCTGAGGGATGCTAACCCGTTCAGTGCCTCCTCTTGGTACAGCAGTGTGGTCTTGCTCGTGTGTGGGGCTCCAGAACCCCTCCAGTCTGCGTTTGCTGCTGCTTTTATGTGATGCTTTGTGCTGTGGTGATGGCACGAGAGGTTCTACTGCCCTCTAAAACCTGGCAGGGATTTCTAGGCCTGTCCGGTTTGAGGATCTTAAAGTTTGTTCTCTTACAATTTTTCTTTTAAATCAAAGCAATATTTATTATAATAATAATAATAATAATAATTATTATTATTATTATTATGCTCTTCCCAAAGCACCTGGCAGCTGCCCAGTGCCTGTGAGCACCCCGTGCTGACCCCCTGGCAGCAGCTGCCTGGAGCACGAGATGGAGTCCTGGTCTCACAGTTCTCACACCCAGGTAAACAGAATAGGAATGATTTGGAGCACCATTCCCCAAGATCCCCTCTCATCCAGGGCCGTTCCTATGCGTCGTTTTCACTTCAGAGGGGGGGATGGAAGAGGCACCCAGGAAAAGTACAAACTGCGTGAGTCAGCCTGAATCTGCTGTTGTGCCTCGTTCTTCCCATTAGCAGATACCACGGATGAGCGTGTGGGGAGGTGGGTATCCCCTCCTTCCTAGCTGACAGCTTGTTTCAGGGCTAAATTCATTAGTGCTGCTGCTCTGCTGAACATTCCCAGCCTTCCAGCCCGGCTCAGCCAATGCTGAGCACATCCCTGTCTCTCCCAGATATCCTGGACAGGGGGGTGGCTGCTGTTCATCTTTCCATTGCCAAGATGAGGACAGGCCTCTGCTGGAGCTGTGGTGGTGGGATAAAGCTGCTGTGGCCTCAGCCTTCAAAAACCTGCTATGCAGTGGGTTTTGGAAAGGAGTTTCCTGCTGCTCCTGTTGGGGAGGATGAGCATCAGCTGAGGATTTCAGAGCTGTGCTTTGCAGCAAAGCTTCCAAACCTGACCACCTCTCTTAGGGCTCTTCCCTTGGGTGATGTGTGGGTCCAGGATTCCTAGAGATGAGCAGGCTCTGGACTGGCTTCAGCAAATAAGAGAATTTTCTTGCAAAGGCTGAGGATTCGCAGATCTGAACTCCCCGAGGCTCGTGGGATGGTGATGGGCTACAACAAAAAAGCAACTTTTGGTTAATTTAAGCTTCAACTTGAGGTGCTGAGATAAAACAGAGTTGATATCAGGGTAGCCTTCCTTCGAAAGCAGAGTATTGTCAGCGCAGAGAGAAGTGTTCTCCATCTGTTCCCGTGGCTGTTAGGAGCCAATATTAGCTAGCTCCGCTGCAGGCTGGGAATCTGTGAGTGAGGGCTTGTGGCAAAAGCTTCATGTGGGAAGTTTTTTCCCTCCTTTGCCTTGCCTTAGGTTAACTCACACCCGAACCAGTCAGGCTTTGCAAAACTGAGTGTTCCTGGTGATGTCTAGAACTCGTTTAACATCCTCCACTTCGCCCTGGAAGGACAGGGACAAAAGAGAAAGTGAAGCATCAGCTCCAGGATCTCCTTGTCATCATCCTGGAAACCTCCTAATGACCCAAGGAGTGGTTTCCTTGCTCTTGGAGCTTGTAACACATGACAGACCTTGAGGTTTTTCTTCTCCCTCCTCTCGGTTTTTTTTTTTTTTTTTTTTTGCTCTGCAGAAACCGAGACGAAGTTTTGCTTCTGAGGGAAATGATGAAACTTAGAAAACGAGAGGTCTTGTGACAGGCTAACACCTCAGCTTGCTTTGAACTTGATAGTGAAATATATAGACACAATTTTCGTTGCAGGTGGCTTTTTCCATGGTAGCATGTGGGTATCTGTGCCCAGCCCCACACGTGTGTGTACATGCACAGTTATTCTTGCCTCAGCACAACGATTTCCTAACGATCTCTTACCCATCCAAGACAGATTGCTTTTCATGGTTCAGTGGCCGCAGCTCAGGCATCCATTTTAATCAATAAAACAGTCAAAAGAGAGAATAGATTTACTTGTTTCTGGTTTTTTACATTTAATTGAAAATTTTCGAGTGATTACAAACACAGCTATTGTATAGATTGCGGAGTTTAGAAGACAATAAGTGCCAAAAGAAAAATGTCCCCGGAGCCCAACCCCTTCCCCTGGTGATGCACAATAGATGGTGGTGGTTTGTGCCCGGCCTTGTCCTTTCTTCTCCTTGCTCAGGGTTTGCAAAAAGCGGGATGGATTTAATGGGGTTTTACCCAGACGTCGCAGGGATGTCTGTGATGAGCAGTGTTAAATCCTCTCACGTGTGGTGAGGGAGAACCTCCCTTCACACACAGCATGGAGGAACCAAGGGAAACCTGGTGATGCATCATCCTGTGAGCCACTTGGCCACCAAACCCATGGGAGGATGGGCCATAAAATCTCTCCAGATCCAACAAAAAGGGTTTAATTTTAATGAGAACTGATTGAAAATCAGTTTCAGAGCAGAAGAGCTTTTGGTCATCAACAGGGGCAGAAATGTATAATTTCTGTCGTGTTTTCATGTCAAAACCAAGCCTCTTCTTCAGAAGGAAGCCTTGGGGTTAAATAATTGGAGAACAGGAGCGGTTTGGGATATTTCCTAGAGCCCAAAGGTGCTGCTGTGGTATTTATCCCTGATTAGCAGGCAAGTTAACCTTCCCCACTGGAGATCCCATTTGATTATTTGATCTGTTCACTGTTCTCAATGTGAGTGTCCAAGGTAGCTGTGTTTGTGGGGGTACCACATAAATAATAATCCTCTTGAAACCAGAATAAACGTGTGCATGGAGCAATGATTTGTTGTGTGGTGTTAGGAAAGGGGTCTCCTGGACACCCACGGTTTCCGAGCCTGCAGCTTGCATTGATGCCTGATAAACTTTGCCTTTCTTCTGGGGATTCTTTGGGAAAAATAACAAGCCACGCTGTCTCTCTGGTTCTAAATTTAATGAACCTGCAAGCAGCACAGCAGCTGAACACATCAAAGCCACAGACTGTTAACTCCAGTGCAGGAAAATGTTAAAAACAGTCCTCGAGACCCCTGCGCTCTCTGCAAAATGAGATCTGACTCCTCTCTAAGTTCTTTTTAATAGCTGGAATTACTGCAGATTAGTGTTTACCAGGGAATGGGTTTGTGAGAGAGCTGCCTGGTGGGTGCCTGTGGTGATATCATTTCCAGTGGTATCCCTGGGATAACCTCCCGAGCACACAGGTCTCCTCACAAATTAACGCTGAACCCCGTGTGCTGCCCGGCTCCGGCTCCCAGATGGACAATTTCCTCAATATTTCTGTTGTCATCTCTGATTTCCACAGCTTCACTGCCTGCTGGAAGCAGATTTGTTCCAGCACGGGCCAGGATGTGGCTCTGGAGGAGTGGTTGTCACCCTCCATCGGTCACGGGCGGTGCTGCTGTCACCCCACAGGGAGGGTGGCTTTGTCCTCAGTAGCCCAAACCCAGGGTGCACCTCTTAAAAACCTGGAGATTCCAGGCTTGAAGACTCCTTCAGAGAAGAAAAATGGCTCATGAGGCGGTTTTTTCCACAAAATGATGCATTTTTGTCCATTTTATCCCTGATATGATGTTGCGAGGTGGACAACCCCAAAGCAGACGTTGGATTATGTACAAACACCTCCCGGACAGTTTGCAGCAAAACTGATTTTCCTGCCACCAAATGAGTTTATAGATTATGGCTATTCCTCTCTTGGCAGCGTTTTAACTCTTCATCCCCATCGAATTCTATAGATTTTGTGGGATTTTTTTCCCCCCTGCATATCCCTCACCAGAAGGAAATGAACATTTTGAGGAAGAACAGATTCTTTTCACGATTTTCTTTTCAAACTCAAAGTCAGATTCTCTGTCAGGAAGAGCTTCAAATGGAAAGCTCTGACCAGCCTAAATTAGGGGGGACTCAATTTACTCTGGCAGAATACTTTGAGAGCTGCAGATGAAAACTGCAATTTAAGTGCCTAATATTATAATTATACACCGATGTGTTTTATTAATGGGATTGAATGCTCGTAGCTTTGTAGTAATGAGCTTTTTTGAAGATCCGTGTAATAGAGTTTTCTGATGGTGAGGACCCTGCCACGCTGTTCCTTCTAAAAAGCACCTTGAAACTCCCAGAGTAGCCAGGGACAGGGTTAATTCGTTGACTTGAGCAGTAATTAGTTGCCCTTCTCCTGGAGGAGCCCTTCCTGGAGGGGAAGAGGAACCCAAAGCTCCCGCTTGTGGCGCCGTGGGGATGATCTGGAATTTTATTGTGGTGGGGTTGAGTGACTCTCGAGCAAACGAAGCGTTTGGGGAGCCTTGGAGATGAAAGGTTTTGTGTTGACAAATTAGCACTTAGCAGATTGCTGGTATTAAAGAGCTGGGGGTTTGAGCTGTGTGTACGGCTGGGCCTTTTTAACACAGGAAGAAATCATTTTCCCATTCTCTAACAGCTTTTGAATGCACTTCTGGTAATAAATAGGGAGGAAAAAATGAAACCCTTGAGTCTTTTCCTGGGCCAGGGCACCCCCTCCCACCAGGGTTAAGCTGGGTCAGTTAAAAAGATTCATGTTTATGGCTTGCATGTTCCATGTGGGAAAACCTGGAACGATCCTAACCTGGGTTCGGAAATAAAATCTTTCAGATAAATTTCAAATTTAAACAAAATGTTGATATGGGATATTCTGATAGTTTAATTTTTTTTTCTTACTGTGAAATGAGCACAACTCGCTTTCCTGGGAGTGAATTTCGTCTTGGATAAATCAACAGGTTGTATTAATTATATTATTAACCACATTAATTATATAACAGTGCATACGAATTCAAGGCCTTCTAAGACTGAATAGGGAGAGCACTGAAAATAAAGTGACAAATTGTAGAGCTGTTACAGTGTGAACGGGATGTTTCTTACTTGGTATCTTTTGACAGGGAAGAGTAACTTTTCAAAACCCACCACAGTGTTCTTTACAAATCCTGCTTTTCTCTAAATGCTTCCCTTCTATGCTGGAGCATAATTAGCTTTTGTCAACTTTTCTATGGGCAGTTTTCATTTTGCACTTTCTTTGGATGCCGTGGCTGCTTTTCTAGAATAGCTGAATTTTGTTTCTTTAGGCTCCAATTTTCGTGGAGTAAAAACCTCGTGTTTGGCCTCCCCTCACTAGCTAGGTGTCCTTGATGCTTTTTTTTAGGAAATGCAAAGCCAGGCAAGTGCTCCCCTTCTCCCCTGGTTAATTAACCCAATGTGTACAGTCACATTTCATTTGGCAGCTTGACTGGAGGGCCCAGCTGCTGGGAGATGAGCCATGAGAGGGGAAACAGGAGCTTTGTGCTGAGTTAGTACGTGGATTTTTGGAGCTTGTTGATGTTCCCTAGAACATCTGCTCCTTGGCACTCGCCTGTCCAGCTCAACCTGGATCCTTCCAGGAACGGTGGGACAAGGAGAGGTGGGGAAATGGGGGTGCAAATGGGAAGATGGGATGGAGAGTGAGAGACTTCCCCTACTGCTGATGGGTGCTGGTGTCTGCAGAAACTTGGGAACTTCTTCAGTGCAAAACCTCCCTCCCAAGGCCAAGGAACCATGTCTGGCTTTCAGCATCGTCCTCAGTGACTTGTGGCACGCTGAGTTTCATGTGGGAGGGATGGCAGGAGATGGAAGGTCCCTGTCCCGTGCGTTCTCCGTCCTGTCCCGCATCCCTCCTGCCCTTCTCACTCAGGGCCGCTGTCAGTAACGAGGTGGGAAGACTGGGCAAGGAGACAGCTCCAGTGCCACCCTGTCCACCCCCACATTATCCTGCCTTATTACATTGTAATAAATTGAACCATTCCACTTCATTATTTCATATTTGAGGAGATTTATAGATTGTCCTGGTGGCTGAAGAGGCAGTGATTAAAGGAGCAGTGTGCTAATGAATGAGCCTCAGCACAAAGCCTTTTTAATTAATGCACAGCCCAGGGGCTGTAAACGCCTTGCTGATAACAAGCCTGGCCCATTCAGGACATGAACTGACAACTTTGCAGAGAATGAAGGCTTATGTGGAGACATGGGGATGGTATCGAAATGGCAATTAAGGCTAATAAAATGATTCGTCTGCCCATCCATCGCCCTCCTTCCCTGCGCCCGGCCCTGTCTCTGCCTCGGAAGTAATGGCAGGTGGAGATTTCATTTGGCTCCTCCAACCTTTCTTGGTGATTTAATTTACAGGCTGCATCTGTTCCTTCACGAGGCTCTTTCAGTCACATTAGAGATGGATTTTCGCTCCAGGCTATTTTGAACTCGCTGGAAATTTCCCTGAGTCAGATTATTTTGTCCAGTGTTTATGGCTGGTTTTGTTTTTATTTCTTAAAAACTTTTCTAATGGAGTGTCTTGCTGAGAGGGGAGGCAGTGAGCTTGTTGGCAGTGCTGTCCCTCCATCCATCCATCCATCCATCCATCCATCCATCCATCCATCCAGCATTGACTCTGGGCTGGTCAGAGCCCTGGAATAAACAGAGTGGGCTCACACAGCTCTGGGAATGACAGAACACATGCCAGGGTGAGTTGTTGGCATCTTTCAGGATGGCTTCAAACCTGTCCCTGATTTTTGATGTGTTTCATGTCCCCTTCCTGCACACCCTGTGCCTGGCGGTGTTGGTACATTCCACGCTTGGAAAAAGCGACTTTGCAAAGGTGAATTAAGGAATGAGTCAGTGCTTGAACAAACGGTGGTGACAAACTGGAGGTACCCCTTGTCCTTGGGAAGTTACGGGGCAGGTGAACAGCACGGACAGGGCATCGCTGCTCCGCTGAGTTCCGAGGGATTGCCCTGGTTTGTGCCATATCCTGCGTGGTGCTGCTGAAATGCTGTGCCCTGGGTCAGCCTTGTGGCAAAACACCCTGGGTGTGTTCAGGGATCAAACCAGGCATCACCGATGCCTGGCAGCTCTGGAGAATTTGGGAATGCTCTACTCCTCTGAGCATCCCCTGTAGCTTGGGAGAGATGATGACCCCAAATCCTTGCACCATCCTTTCTCCCCACTGTTCATCTTCTCCATTTTGCCTCACTGAATCCCTGACAGGTGGAAGCACTATTTTTCAGTAAAGGGCGTGGGAAGAGGAGGTGGCAAACTTTTGAAACAAAGTTTAAAAAAAAAAAAAAAGGCGGGGGGGACAAAAATATAAATGATGCTGCTTGTGGCCTGCAGATTTAATGATATTTGCCCATTTGATTGATGAAGATGATGCACGAGGCTTCGTGGCCTGTTGAGGGTGAAAAGTCTAAGTATCAGGATGGAGAGTGAATCAATCACTTCCCGCTCCCGTGCCAGATGGGATCATCAGTTACCTGCGGATCCCGGCAGCGCCGTACATTACCCCTGGCTGGGGGACGGCGCATCGGCCGTGGCTGCTGCCTCCTCTCCGCACAGATCGATAATCCATGGCCAGGGGAAGCAGCACGACCTAAATGAAACCACTAAAACTCCTCGCCAACTTCATTCTCGCGTCAGATTTTGTTTGCTAATATACACGTCCTGACAAAATGTCTCGCAGGGGTTGGACTGGACACCGGGATGTGCAGTGCTGGGCTCTTCAGGGCCAGGTGGGACACAGGAGCTGGAGCACGTGAGGAAAAGTGCTGGTGGTTTGTTGAAGAGTAATCTTCTCTGAGTGCTTGCAGTGCCCGTGTTCTTTTTTGTTTTGTTTTGTTTGTGTGTGTGTGTGTGGTTTTTTATGGCCTTTATTTAGTATTTGAGCACTTGCTCGTTGTTTCCATGCTGAAACCCACGGTGTGGGGGTGAAAAATGGTTCTGCCCCTGCTTTGAGCAGAGGGATTTGGGTTGCAGGGCTGCAGCTCAGTGCTGGACTCCTACAGCAGTCAGAGATCTCATTCCTTGGGCATCACAAGCCATGTCCTCCACGTGCAATCTCCATGTTCCACCTTCTTTGGGCCAGCACTGTAACTTTATTATTTTGAGTAGTATTTGCCTTACACTTGGCAGAAGCCCATGAATTATTTGAGGGTGTGTTGGTAAACAGGGTTTGACAAACAGTGCCTCAGAACCGTGTAACAAGCTCAGGACTTGGGATGTTCTTCAAAAGTTTTGGGGTTTTATATTTCCTGAGTTCCACCAACCTTGTGAGCAGAGCCAATGTGATTTATGGCTTTGTGTTATGTTCCTGTGAAACTCGCAGGATTTTGATATAAAATTCTCCCGGCTTTAACTATCAGGTTTCACCTGAGCCCTGTTTTGGAGGCCGTTAATTCTTTATGTTGTCATTTCTGAAGACCCTTTTACAGCAGGAGCTCGGCATTATATAGCACTTAATAATGGGCATGTTACACTCCAGAGTAAAGAACATTCTGCTGTGTTCAAACCTCTTACAGTGATCACTGCAGCTGCTGATGGCCAGGACAAATGTGCCCAGTGTTTTGCAGTGTATTTGTGTAGGGAAGCACCATTCTGCTCAGGTAGTTTTTGGGTTGTGATTTATGCTCAGAGGTGCTGGAGGGCTTTCACACTCTCTGAGTTCTGTTGTCTAATAAAGTCCCAAGTTGTGTCAGTGCAGAAGGGAGAGCTGCCCTTGGGAAGAGTCCATCCCTCTTGTTGACTTGCTCCATTGACCTCCCCAGTCTATTATCAGGACTCATTGGAGAGCTGGGCCTTAATTACCTGGCCTTAATATCAAGAGTTTAATGTCCTGCTCAGACAGAGAAGCTGTCACATGCAGAGCTCCTTGCCAGCCATGAAGAACACGGTGGGAAGCAAAGGAAGGAGATGCTCTGGTGATGCAGGGAAGGAGGAGCTGAGCTCCTTGTAACGTGCATGTCCTGAGATTTAAGACCCTAAGGAGGGAGATGTGGTGGGCCAGGCTCGGTCCTGTCACAGCACCTGCAGAACCAACGCATCAAACCTCCAGCCACAGGTGATGTGAAAACAGGAGGATGGGGTCAATTTCGGACAGAGATGGCTCAGCACTGTTTTTTCCCCTGGATGTGCTGCAGGCTCCTTCTTTGACCTTGAGGATGTTTTCAAATCTTACTTTTCTTCTTGTTTCTGGGCTTTCTAGGGCAGAGAGCATCTCTTACAGTGTCTACTTAATTGAGGTTTGCCTCTTGTTTGAAGTCTCTGGGCACTGCTTTTGATATCAATAACAATCATGGTAGTGAGAGACCAAAGACAAAGGAACAATTCCCAGGAAAAATAGAGCAGTGGTGCTGTCCTGTATTGCTAATTCAGGGGTGAGGTGTATAGATGAGTTCTGACAAGAAATAAGAAGTACTGGGGAGCTCAGACTGCAGTTCTAGTGGGGACTGAAGGCTGGTGTACAACGAACAAGCTTCCCAGACCTCCCTGTGCTCTTTTTCCTGGGTGGGAGGGTAGGAATGGAAATACAAATGTTTCCTAAGAGGATCTGTTTGAATTCACAGTGCCTAGAGCAGGGTTGTGAGACGGGCCCTGAATCACAGGCAGGAGCAGAGGATTTGGGGAGAACAGCCTCCCCTAATAAATCAAGCAGCACCTAACTTGCAAATATGTGGAGTAGAGTTTTTTTCAGGTCGGAATCGCTGGCTAAATCCAGGACTTCCATGCAGCCTACTGCAGTCATTAGAGAGGGCCTTAAACTCATTCTCTCCTTTTCATTAGCATTGACCATTAGCTCTGGAGAGCTGTGTTATTGATATAAATGTCTTTGAAACCTCCCGAGCTCCGGGCTTTGACGGATTTCATAGGCTGGTTAGGGAAAGTGTTTCTTTTCATCAGTTTTGAATTTGTCACTATTTCAGTGGAATCAAAGGGGATTTCTTGTGTTGCAAGGCAGGGAGGGTAGAAATACCAGATGTACTTTGTCTCTCTCATTCATTAATTCATACACATTCATCATAAGACTTCCTATTTGTCTCCTTCTTAAGATAAATAATCTCAGCCCTTCCAATCCCTTGTCATAGGGAGACAAGAATGATTTAAAGAAGCTGGAAAAGTTCCATATGACAAGGGATACAGAGATTCAAATGTTGAGTCTGGTCCTTTCATTTCTGGAGGACAGAGCAGAAGATGGAGATGGCTGGGCTGAATATCCTGGTTTCTCTGCAGATGTCCTGTAGCTAACACAGGGACAAGTGCATGGAAACACGTCTGTCCACCCCATTTTTGATGCTGATAACACATTCTGGGCTGTGATACGTTTGAGTTTAGCATGGAATAAGCTAAATTTGATAGGAGCTGTCTGTATGGCCTCTTAGTCCCAAACTCCAAAGTGGATGCTGAACATGTTCGAGTCATTCCCTCCGCAGGAATGTTTTATAACTTGGCTGAGGTTGTAGCTGTGGTATTTGCTTAAGATCTGATCCAGATCTCCTGTAATTGCAGGGTATCTTCTGGAGGATTTGGAAGAGCCAGGCTGCCTTATTCCCTTCCTCCTCGTTTGAAGGTTACGCATCGCTGTTTTCCCCCGGAATACGACAGTCTTTGCTGAGATACTCGGGAGGATCAGAGGAGGAGTAGCAGCAGCTCTGTTTTAGGGTTCTAATCCTCTTGTAAATCCCACCATTTGTATATCTCTAATAATAACTCCTGGCCCTTGAATGATGGTTTAAACACACCCATGAAGAAATAGAGTAAACACTGAGCTAATCCTCTCAGTGCCCGGGGAGCTGCAGGGTGAGCAAGTAGTTAATGTTTGTGGGGTGGGTAGGGCTGCTCTCTCTTCCCCGAGCACGGAGAGGACCCTGGAGAGGTGTGGGGACAGGAGGCACAGCTCACCTGAGGGACATCTCTGCAGCACCCTCACCTTGCCCCTCGCTTTGGAGCTACCCGTGAGCTCAGACGGAACCAGCTGCCTGAGAAATCCCTCCCTGCAGCCCAGCCTAATTTGTGCTGTCAATCCCCCGCTCGCCTTCCCGCACTCGTATTTAGCAACATTGATTTATTGGATTGCAGGAATATTAAGAACCTCCAACTATTAGTCCTGATTATAACTTCTTGGCGGCTTCATCGCTCCATGTGTCTTGCCTTGCTCTGAGAGTGACTGGGCCCTTCGCTGGCTGCCGGCAGCTATCGAGCCTCAAGTTACCACTCTCGTCCTCTCTGCCTTTCCCTGCTCTCCCAAACTTTCCCAAGCATGCCCTTCTTGCAGACACAGGTGTTTTTGGGAGGGTATGGAGGAATGGAACAGCTTTCCCAAGCTGAGATGAACTCATCCATAGCAGAGCCAGGGAGTTGAGGTAGCCTGTGCCCCTTGCCCCGATGTTCCCAGTGGAGCTTCCCAAATTTCTCCTCTGCTGCTTCCCATCCCTTTGCTCCCCGTGGCCATTGCCAGTTCTCCTGCAGTTAGCACTGCCTTTTCTTTCCTACCTTCAATGCCCTCTTTGAAAATCTCAACATCTTTTGCCTTAGAACAGCCTGCAGACTGTCCTCCCTTCCCATCCCTTTTCCAAGTCCTGGGTGCTTCCAAAAAGGAACAGGGTCATCCCGAATACAGATGGGGAAGCATTTAGAGAAGTAAACACCGCCTGCCAAGAGATGCTGCAGTGGCCCTGGTTTTGAAGCTGGCCTGGATCAAGAGAAAAACAGCCTCTGGCAGTGAGGGAGGGAGAGAGCAGGGAATTTGGGGCGAGAAAAGTGCTGAAAGGAACAGTCTGTGCTCCACGCTGCGCCTGGGGGGGTTGGTGTGTGCAGATGGACCAGGCCCCGCTGGGCTCCAGTTGGGGTGTGAGTGCAGGGACACTGCTTGGAGGGGCTGTATGAGCTTCCCCTGTCCCCAGCAGGGTTTTGGGGGTGTGTGAGGGGGCTGCAGCCCCCATCCCGCACTGCAGTTGGGCTGTGTGGGGAGGCAGCAGAGTTTGTTTGTTGGCTTTGCAGCTGTCCTGTCCTTCTGCTTGGCTTTTCCTTCCACTGGGGAGCTGTGGGATCACAAAGGAGTCTCCTGAGCCTTCAGGCTGGCAGGGCTGGACCCTACAAGCCATGGGGTCAGTGTACAGGCTGGTGGGGTCTGGCAGCTCCCACTGCCAAAGCTGAGCTTTGCAACAGGGACCAAGACTCCAAGGGGAAAATGGCCTAAGAGGAGTTCAGCAGTGGGGGAAAAAATAAAGGGAAAAGGAATCGGAGAGTTCCACATCATTAAGGTCAGAGCTGCTCTTACCTCTGCAGTACCCTCTAAATGATGCCAAGGTCTCCCAAAATCTGGGTGATTTTGGGATTTTGGTGGCTGGGGGCTCCCTGCCTGCGGTTGCCAGCTGTGTGATGCTTTGGAGAGGGTGTCCTGTCCCATGGTGACTGTAACGGGTGGGGATCCCCCCAGGATCCCCCCACCCACATCCCTCCTCATCTGCATCCAGGAGAGAGCCACATCTGAGCTGCTGGCAGTGGTGTCCCCACTGCTGAGCCTCCTTTCCTGCCCCCCCAGAGGCTCCGTGCTGAGATGAGAGCTCTGCCTGCAGCCCTGCCCATCTTCCATCGCTCAGGGCCTCAGGAACATTTCAGAGGAAGGGTTTCCAGTCTGCTGGCTCGGGGCTGGATAATGTCTGGGCGAGCAGCTGCTGAGTGATGGCTGGGGTGTGCTCCACAAGGAGCCGGCCCTTTCCCAGGGAAGGCTTTCCATCATGTCCCAGCCCCGTGGCCACGGCTTTTAATTACAGCAGCGCTGCTTAATAGACTCTGGAGCTTTGACCCCAGCTTTTACTGCCCAAGGAGCACCAGTTCTCCTGGTGGGGATGGAACTAGAGAGGGGATTGCAGATCACAGAATATCCTGAATTGGATTAGGATTATCCAGCCCAGCTCCTGGCCCTGCACAGACACCCTGACAATCCCACCCTGTGCATCCCTGGGAGTGGTGTCCAAAGGCTCCTGGAGCTCTGGCAGCCTCGGGGCTGTGCCCATTCCCTGGGCAGCCTGGGCAGTGCCCAGCACTCTCTTGTTGAAAAACCTTTTCCCAATCATCCTAAAATCCACGCTCACAGGATGGGTCCTGTTTCCCCATCCACCACTTCCAGGGTAGGGCAGCAGCATCGCTTGCAGCTGGAGTTTTAGGTGCTGCTCTTGCCTTCAGCAAATGGAAGTGAAGGACACTCTTGTTGGATTTGGATGCTTAAATTGTACTGAACAGCTCCTCCATCCACTTCCACCCCTCATCCTTTCCCTTCTGCAGCCTTGCTCCCTGCTCCTGCAGCCCGGAGCTGGTGCCTGGGATCGCAGCAAACCCGTTACTCACGGAGCAGCCAGGCTGCTTAAGGACCTAAATTTATTTCATTTTCTAAACTGCAGCTGGGAAAAAATAAGAAGCCATTAGGCTGTCAGTTGTCAGAGCTCTACAGGAGCATCAACACATCATGTTTTTCTTTACTGAGACATTAAATGTGTCAAGACCCAGTGATGGACTGTGTGGATCAGATTCAGAGGGCAGAAGGGATGGCGAGCGAGGGCAGGATGGTTTTCTCTGCTCTCCCAGCGCTGCCGGGCTCCAGAGCCTCGGGAACGCTGTGCTTTCCCAAATGTCAGAGTCCTGCAGCTGCTTCACCTTAACAGAACCAGCCACAGGTGTCAGCAGGGAACACCGAGCTCGGGTGCTCGCCCATCACTGGATGAGGCAGGAGCACAGGTCCCTGGTGCAGCCCTTGTGGGCAGGATTTGGATGCTGCCGGCAGCCAGGAGCGTTTCTCCCCATTTTCTCCCCGTCAGGAGGTTAATGACTGCCTGACCACGGCAGTGTGCCAGGGCAGGAACTGACAGGCAGAGCAATGTGGAAATCGTGACTTAAGCTAAGGAGAATTCAATGTGAATGGAGGTTTTATTGTTTCCCAAAGTACAGCTGGACCTGGGATTTTTATTTTGTTTTTTTCCCGAGTTTGTCAGATGCCCAGAAACTTCCCAAAGCCTCCAACATCCCAAGGCTCTCCCGAATGCAGTGTTTGGTCTGCATGTACACGAGATGTGTGGCAAATATTTTATTTCAGACGCTGGCATATTTGCACTGGCACTGACTGCACTCCATGTGAGTGATGAAAGGCCCTGTATAAATACGGTGTTTCCACTGGTATCGATTGCATTACGAGTGCAATTCCACTTGCAGCGGGGCTGCCTGCAGTATGTGTGGTGTTAGACTGGCACTCATCATTAGTGCCCGCCTGTGACCACTTTCCTTTTCCTCGAGTTGTGTCTGTCTGACGCAGGAATGGAGCTGTGGAGGCAGAGCCAAGGCTGCGGTTGGGATGCTGAGTTTTCCTGCGGCACTGACCTGCCCAGGGCAATGCCTGGGTGGTTCTGGACCTGAGCAGGTCTCCCCACTCGTGCAGGGGAGTGGCTGATGCTCTCCTCAGTGCTTCTAGCTGGATGTCCCCTCACACACGGGGTGGAGGAGCAGCTCTGCTCTCCTGGCAGCTCCTGCTGCTGCTGCGCTCCCTCCTGGCGTCTTGAGACCCCTGAAAATTCCAAGATGCCGTTTAAAATTCCTTCCTGCTCTCTGTGCTGACCTCCTCATTACAGACCCAAATTTCCTCAGATATTCTGTGTAGTAAAATGTCTCTTCTTCTTTGATCCAGCCTCTGTCTTTTAGTTTTGTTTTGGTTTTTTGTTTCGTGAGGCGAGGTGCTGCGGGCTCAGAGGCGGTTTTGATATTTTCCAAGTCAATATCTCTTCCTGCTAGGAACAAGATGTAATCTGTGAGCGTGTGCCTTCACAGGCTCACACAGAGCAGCATCCAGGCTCCTGGAAGAGGAAGAAAGGGATGTGCATTCCCCAAATGCAGCAGGGAGCTCTGACATTGCCTCTCCCTGGCCTCTGAAGCTGGTGAGAGGACTGCCCTTTGCTCCCGTGCCCTGGAAATGTCATCCCGGGTGGAGAGGGAGTTCTGTGCCTGCTCCTCGCCCGAGGCTGAGGCAGCTCCGTGGCAAATTGATGAGGAGCAGATGCTTTGAGCTCAGGAAGGGTTTTCCCTGCCTGGGCGGGTGTTAATGGGAAAGGTTACAGGTATGATGGGGAGTGAGGACCGGAGGGGGAAGGGGCAGATGGATAAGGCAGGAGGTGGGAAGGAGGGGAGAAGGAGAGAGAAGCAGGATGTCTGTGCAGGGCTTTCTTCATCCGCTCACTTAATTAGAGAGGAGACCCCAGCCTGGCCACCCCTGAGCCTTTGAGGAGTGGTGGGGATTTGCTCTGGGCTCTGCCTCTGGCCTCAGCCAGTGCCCCAGGGAACCTGCCTAACACTTGAAGAAAGCCAAAATAATTTAAAACAATCCATGAAGGGGCAAAAATGGGGAGGGGGAGGTGGGGATGAGGAAGGGACACAAAATACGCTCCCTCTCTGACAATCCACATGAGTTAGAAGTCAAAACATTCTGTGCATGTCTTTTTTTTCTTCCCTCACCACCTGGTAGCTATTATCAGATGACAATTTATTCCAGGCATCCTCTTGGGAAGAGATTTCACAAGCATCAAGATTTTAAATCCAGAAAGGGCCACGATTAGCATGGCGTGTGCCTGAGCCAGTGTTTGGCTCCCCTTCCCATCCTGGGCTGTGCCCCTTGCTGGGGCTCTGTGTGTGTTCCCCTGGCAAAACCTCAGGATTTGGCTCTGAAATCTGAAGTCCAGGAGCCTCCACTGGCCCTTGAACCACCTCTCCAAGAAGAGCCTCCAGCCGCAGCTGGGGGAAGGAAGGACTCTTGCAGCTTGGCTGGGAGAAGGTGGGAGAGTTGTGCCCGGGCTCTGGGATGTGCTGGAAAAGGGATTTAATTTTGTGTAACCTCGGGGGGGGTTTGCAATGCAGATGGAGACGGCTGCAGAGGAGCAGGTAGAGCGAAGGAGCCCCTGTGTTTCCCTGGAAGGAGAGGATTCCCTCAGCAAACCTCAACATGGCTGTCTGTGATTCAGGAGTTTATCATCAGGATAAATTGGTGCATCAGGCAGAGCCTTTTGTCTTCGCTTTTCCTTTGCCTTAGAGGCTTATTAGTCAAATTGATAACTATTAGAATATTACTTTACTGCTAATGACTTAGTAATAGGTTGCACTGGGATGTTGCAGCTCCAAAGCCTGCTGTATTTTATTGGAGAGGATGGCTTTTCCTTGTGTATTCCAGCTTCCTGAGCTTTCTGTCATCAGAGAATTCTTCCCCTGGTGTAAAATCCCATCCCAGCTCCTCTTGCAGTCGCCCTCTGGACACCCTGCTTCCCATAATCCCTAAAAGTGCCTTCCTGGTGCCGCAGCCAGGCGTGACACGTGGGGCTGTGAGCACCTCGGTGCCTTGCCAACGGTGAAAATAGACTTGTCATGTTTGGTTTGGTTTGGTTTGCAGCAGATGTATTCACAAATAACTTCATTTGATGGCAATGATGGGGAAAGAAAAGAAAATCATCCCCATGATTTTCTGAATGTTATCCAATGATCTATAAAGCTAGGCAGAAATTTGAAAAATAAAAAGGGAAAGAGAAAGGAGGAATTGTGAAGAGTTTGACAAGTATGTCAGTGTTTCTTGAACACATTACAGCACATAATTCAGTTGGCTCGAGTTCCTGGTGCGCTTCCGTGCTGGCTCCTGAGTGCTGAGCTGGGCTGTGCTGCCTGTGTTCCCAACACACGAGGGACACAGCACGCAACAAAATGCAGGAAAAATCAGGGAGCCTTTTGTACCACTCCTAGGGCTGCAGTGACGCTGTCTAAGGAGGGAGGGTGTGATCAGATCACTTTGGTAGTCCCTGCTGCTCGGTGCCTGCTGCCAGAGCCACAAACCCCGGGGTTTACGGGGCTCAGCGTGGTGGGATCTGTAAAATCCAGGGAGTCTCTGTCTGGATTTGCTTCTGGCCTGCTCCCACAGCGAACCCAAAGTTCCCAGGTGTGCTGAACACAGTGGGAGGAGCTGGCCAGGTGTGATGCAGGGGCAGTGCCAGCGAGCATCCCACGGCCCCGGTGCCCGGGATGCACCGGAGCTCCTCTCCCTGCACTGCAGCTGCATTAGGAACCTGCTCAGGTGCTGCAGGCAGCCTCGGGTGTGCAGATCCAGGATTCTGGGAGGAGCTGGGCCAAGCCACCCCTGCCTGCACACCCCCACTGGAGTGGTGCTGGTGGTGGTTTGTGTCTGATAAAAGCAGAGGTGCTGGGTTGCTGCAGCCAAGCAGCTGCTGTTGAGCACCTCCATCACACTGGATTTCCGTTTGCTGCTGTTTGAAAGGTGGATTTGTTTTGTTGGCAGGCGCTGGCTGAGGGAGCAGTGCCCAAGCAGAGGGGCTGTGCCACTGCAGCTCTGGATTAGGCAGCGTGAAGCAAGGAGGGGGAAAATACAAGCAAATAATAATAATAATAATAATAATACAAGCAGAATAAAAAATAATGCCATAGGAAGATTTAATGCAAATTCCCTTCCTGTCCTGCCTGTGTGTCTGGTGACCAATTCTGTGACACCAGGTTTGGTCACCAGAACTGGGGTTCTGAGATGGGACAAGGGACCTGGAGCTGGGTTTCTCGAGCGCTCCAAGGAGCCTGGTGCCCCATCCGAGGGCTCATTCCAGGTGCCTGCAGGCATAGTGTGAGGCTTTGTCTCTTGTTTAGAGAGCCTTGGCTTTTATAAGTTCAAAAATGAGATGGCAAATTGAATTTATTCATGAGCATGGAGGCTCTCTGGGGTTTCCTCTTTAATTCAGTAGACTTGCTTTAAGGGACTCTGTTTTAGCAGAGAAAGGATAGAATTGGTGCTTTCATCTTTCAAGCCTCCTTTACTGGTGATCCCCCCTTGCTCCTGACTCCTGCAGAGTCTGTCCCAGAGCAGAGATGTCCCCTTTTTGTGGCTCCCATCCCTTTGTGTGGGGTGCTGTGCCGGGTTTTTGGGACAAGGCTCCGCTCCCTGTGCAGGGGTTTGGGAGGGGAGGGGCTGCAGCAAAGCAGGGCCCACCAAGGTCCTTTCTCCTTCCTCCCCATCCCCTTTGGAGCAGGAGCTGTGTGGGTGAGGCGATGCCCCCACGCCTGGCTGGCAGCTGGCTCGTGCCACGCTGTCGCTGCCAGCCCAGCACTGGGCTAATGGGTGCCACGTGGGATGAGCAGCGAGCCTGGCTCTGCCTCCCACCTGCTCCCAGGGAGCCCCGAGGGGTTTCCAAGCAGTGACAGGAGCAGTCACAGGCACAGGGCCCTGTTAGTTGCTCTTTCATGGTTCAGCAGGCTCCATTTCCACCTGGTGCTCTCCGGGGAGTCCCCGTGAGCTGCAAAAGGCGCCGTGGGCAGGGAAAACGAGGGGGTTTTTGTGGGACGTGGGGCGTCTTTGTGCAGGATGAGTGTGTGCATTGGATTTGGGGGCTAAATATCCCCTCCCCAGGTTTTGGGAGATGCCCGTTTCCCTCCTTTTGTCATTGGCATTGCTGCTAGAAGTGAAGGAGGGTTCAAGGAAGGAAGGGAGAGACAGAGGCTGCTCCTGCTTGGGGTGGCGGTGCTTTTGTGTCTGGTTTAACCCAACGAAGCGCCGTGGGCTGATAACCTCAGAGGGCTGCGCAGCAGCGCTCGTAAAAACCATGGAAATCCGGAGAATTTTGCCGCGGTTTAAGTTTGTTACGAGCTGAATGTCAGCCTGGGTTTGTCGTCCCTCTGGGAGCGTCGGGAGCCGGCAGACGGGAAGGTGCAGCACTAAAATTCATCGCCTGCTGAGCTGGCTGCTGGCGTGTGCGCACACCTCGCGCTCCCGGCAAGTCTCTGGGGCTGTAAAACCCTGTGGAAGGAGGTGATAAACCCCCCGAGACTCCGGCAGAGCTGCACCTCCGCAGCTGCTCCCGGGGTAATGGGACCTCCTGACGCACGGCGAGGTCTTTACTGGGAAGGTGCCACTGAAGGACAAAGTCTGATGATGTTTGGAGCTTAACGTTTTACAGCTCCCCTGCCTTCGAACAATGCCTAAAAATACTAGTGTATGCAAATTATAAACTAATTTAGATGATGGAGCATGGGAATATTGCTCATACTCCCCAAGCATGGCATTTCCAATCATATCTTCGTTTCATTTTTAAGCAAAGAAATCATAATCTTGACATGTTTATCATTCAGTGCCTGCACCAATTATCTCTTTGGGTTCATTCTATAGTTCATAGAACTGATAGATTATGATCATGTTGTTAGGAGAATTGTGCAGTCATTATTCCTCCAGCTGGAGGAGAAGTTGAAAAAACAATTATAAAGAATGATTCTCCTTCGGATTGCTTTCGGAGTTCATGGAACAGGCAAGTTCCTATTACCAGGGGCCAGGAGCTGCGAGGTTCCTGCCACCGGTGGGTTTGAACTCCTGTGATCCAAACCCGATGGCTTGCAAGGCTCATTTTCTCCAGCGAGCTCCAGTTGTAGTTATTATTTTTTTATGGGTTGATATCAGAGAGATGAATGCCATTGGCTGCACGAGGGCTGCGACTCGGAATGATAATTTCCAGTTTAATTACAGCGCAGGGCACTGGGGATGCACCAGTGGATACCTGTTGGGTTAGAAATTGAGACTCGAGGCTTTGCATCCAAATAACCCAACGCTGGCGTCCACGTGGAATTTTGGCTTGGAAACCGGCTGAAGTGGGGTTCCCTCAAGTCAAGCGTTGTTTTCTTCCAAGGTCCTTAATGAGACTCATGGGATTGTGACCCTCCCAAAGAAAATATTTGCAGGAGATGCTGCTAAAGGAGTCCTCTGGGAATCCGGGAGTTGAAGGCAGCGCGCTCCTGAGGGAGAGCTTTGCTCTGATCCCGGAAGGAGCTCTCTAATCTCTTCCATAAACACACTTGGGCAGCTCCAGGGTGCTTTGGCAGCCTTGCCTCTGTGATGGATTGTCCCCAGAGGACCAGGCTGCCTCCCCGCCCCTCCCTTGCCCCAGTTCTCCACTCACACTATTGAATTTTCAAGTTTCTTGACCAGAAGGCAGCAGAACCAGAAAAACAAATGTCTTGTCTGGACATCATTCCCACGCAAGGATTTTACCTCCTTGTCTCTCCAGGGCTTTTCTTTCCCTCCTCATGTCCCAGCTGGTGTCCGGGCACGAGCAAAGGGCCACCCCCAGCACCTTGGCTATGTCCGTGCTTATCCAATTTGGGACTGCATGAAACCCCCCTGGTCCCCCAGGCCTTTTTGTTTTGCCTTCTCCCCGTGGTCAGTATCGACTGCTCGAGCAGAGCTATTTATTTAAGAATGCACCTTGTCAATATTTATGTAGCCTGTAGCTGGCTGAGTGTTCCAGAGCAGTGTGGGGAGGGACGGACGGGCAGCAGGAGCTCTCCAGCTGGGAAGGGCTCTGTGCTGGGGAAGGAGGGAGCAGCCTTTGAGGGGCTCTGGTGATTCTGCTGTGCCTTGGAGTGGCAGTTTCCTCCCTGTCACACTTCCCTCCTCCTGCTCTGAACTTCCTCATTTTCCCCCTTCATCCCCACTCTGGAGGGCTCAGATTTTCCTTTGGGGAAGGGGGAGGACAATTACATGCTTGCCATGAGACCCTCAGTTCCTTTTGGGACCAGAACTTGCTTCTGCTGTTAATTACCTGTTTAAATTACGTGGCCTATAACAGAGAACCCCCAATTAGGTTATTCAGGTGTTGCACACCCAGGGAAAAAACATGAATGCCCTTAATCCAAGCTCATGTTTTAATATGAAACCTTTTTTTTATATGCTGGGTAGAGGTGCCAAGAGTCCTTAAACTTTAGAGGAAAGATGGAGAAACCAGCATTATTATTTATTATTTTCCAACACCTCCCACCACGAGCTCCTGGAGTAACAGGCTCCCTGTAGCTCTCCGCTGGCTGGGATTTGGTAGATGGATAAACACGTTTTATTTCTTTAGAAAGGGGAAAGGTTGTTTACAAGTTTTAAACCAGAATGGAAATGTTGTTTTCTGTCAGGAGCATTTCATGAACAATAACAAAATAATGGTTAAAAAGCCTTTGAAGTGTCCCTTTCAAACGAAAAACTGAAGTGCTGGGGGGAGTATTAAATGCCACAAACACAAGGTATTAACGCTTATTAATGAGCTAAGAGAAGAATAAAATGCAGCTGAAAGCAGAAATTCGTGCCTGACACCAAAACCTTTGTGAAGGCAGTGCCAGATCTCCACAGGAGAGGGCTGTATCTTTATTGAAAACCAAATAAAGCCACAAAATGTGCCTTTGGGGGAAAATCAGCCCTGGGGCTTTCAGACCTGTGTTGATGTTGTATTAATGGTGGTCAGGGGAAGATCTTTCTGGGTAGGAAACCCCCGAGGAGTTGGCTTCAAGGTTCTCGCATCTTCCTTAAGCAATGTGACGTGGATGTACTCAAGTGCTGCTAATTCTGCCTGACAGTGCTTTTCTCAAAGTGTGTTTGACCACTTTTTTAATATCAGACATTAGCAGGGGTAATATTTTTGGTGACTTCTCCTTTTCCTTTTAATTATTGCAGCAAGGGTACAAAAAGCTTTTAAAAACAGGTCTTTTGATGAGTCAGAGCAAGACTTGCATGTCTTGAACAGCAGGTCAAAGGAGAACACAGGACGTATTTCCAATTACTTCGTGGCCAAACCCATTACAAAATAAAAATATTTCCAAGTGCCAGAGGAGGGAGCCAGCAAAACACAGGAAATCAGAACGTTTCTGCCTTTTTAATGTCTCTTTTCCTAATGAAATGAGAAGAAATTGAGTGGAGCAGCACCAAACTTTGCTGTCACTTGAGAAAGAGTTGATGAAGTGGTGTCAGTGAGTGACTGATGAGGTGGGAGCGCTCACTTTAAAAATCAAGATTTGTGGCTCTGAGAGGACAGGGCTCTCTGCTTTCTGCTCTGCCCACCTGCTTTCAGTCTATTTTTTGCAATACCCTCAGGGGTTATTTTTGGTCTTTTCCCTGCTCTTCCAGCACAGAGTTATCCATGGGGATAACTTGGGAATTTATGCTTGTCCGGGCCTGTCACTGCTCTCCCCACAACGCAGAGATGGTTTTTGCTGATGGGCTCTCGCATGGGCCAGGGCACACAATAACTCATGGCCTCCCACAATGGTTTGGGTTGAAAAGGACCTTAAAGCTCATCTCATCCAACCCCCTGCCATGGGCAGGGACGCCTCCCACTATCCCAGGTTGCTCTAAATCCCATCCAGCCTGGCCTTGGACACTTCCAGAGGTCGGCATACACATATTCCCTGGAACAAGGAATACTGGCAGGGGTAGTCCCAGCACAGAGCTGCCCTCCCGCAGCCTCCCTTCCTGGGAGGACCTTGGGTTTGCACCGGGGGAACGTGCTGGAGCGCAGCTCATCGCTTCCATGGGGAATGTGGGGACCGTGGTGCCGCCTGGAAAAGCTGGGGGAGGCAGGGAAAAGGACATCTGTGAGATGCCGGAGGCGTCTCTCCACCCCGCAGCGTCGCTGTCGGAGGCAGGGATGAAGCGGGAGGGATGGAGGGAGCCACGCTCTGCCCTGGGCAATGCAGGCGAGCTGGGCGACCCAAAACATCCCCGTGCAGCCCCAAAATTCCCCTCTGGTGCCTGGGATGGGCGGGAGCTGCCGTTGCCGCTCGGTTTTGGGCCTTGCCTTTTGGTTTGCGTGCGCTCCGTCACTCCACAAATTC
Organism: Oreocharis arfaki; assembly: GCA_013398015.1. Taxonomy (NCBI): domain Eukaryota; kingdom Metazoa; phylum Chordata; class Aves; order Passeriformes; family Paramythiidae; genus Oreocharis; species Oreocharis arfaki. The sequence goes on along the minus strand of VZRR01010269.1, from coordinate 4,071 downwards.
CCGTTCCCCGTCGCCTCGCAAAATGCCTGCGCCGCATATGAAATGGAGGAGATAAAATTACAGGATCCGAGAATTGGCCGGGCTCTGTGCAATATATAACATACCAGATGGTCCTACAGGATGCCTCTGAAATATCTGTGCAATAGCATTTTAAGAAACTGATATAACTGATCAGGCAGCATATGGAAAAGACTTTCTGTGCTGTGTGAGGGCGCGGTGCCCCCTCTCCCGGCACCTGCTCTCCCTCCCCAAATTAGGGGTGCCACGCAACAATGAGCATCTCCCTTCTTTAATGGGAGATGTTCTCCACACACAGCTGGGACGGGGCCCTGCAGCTGGGAGAGCACCGTTCCAGCATGATTTTAAAAAGAAAAAAGAAAAAGAGAGCTGTTGTCATTAAAGGGCAGAGTGAGAACACGGTGGTTTGGTGGCTTCCTCACAACAACCACCTCCAGGATGGCCTTTTCCTGGGAGCATCCCAAGGACGGGGCTGTTTGCACAGAGTTTGTGACCACCCAGCCTCCCTCCTGCTGCTCTGCTGTAAATGGGGTTTTGGTCACATATTTCCCTTCAGCAGGGGGCAGTGGGTTTGAGGGAGCAGACAGACCCCCAGAATGCTCCTGGTGGAAGGGAAGGAGCACCTCCCTCATGCCTGAGCACCAGCACAAGCCCTGGGTCTCTAGCTGGAGTTTGTGCTCCATCCTTTGAGCCCTCCCCAATCCATCCAATTTCGGATGCACCTCGTGTGCTCATCTTGCCCGTGGTGTCCCTGGGCTGCCTCTCTCCTCATGCACATCCAAAGCCTCTCCTGCCTGTTTGCCATTCCCTGCTCCTCCTGCTGCCTGCCTGCCTGGCCTCACACGTGGGCTGACCCCTCTGTCAAACAGAGAGGACAATATTTCCTCTCCACAAGGCTGGGCTCATATTCTTTAAGGTGCCTCAGGGTCAGAGGATGAAAGGCTCCTTGCTGCTTCTGCAATGAGCCCCAGTCGAGCTAAGAATAGATCTATAAACAAGCCAGTAGGGGAGGCTTCCCTGGGGAACCTCGGGGGACTCTCAGAGAATGTCATTGCCGGAGTCATTGTCACATGTGGGCCCTGCCGAGCCCTCGCTCTAGGGGGTGCCTGCTTTTGCCATGGGAGGGATGGCTCTGGGCAAATCCTCTCCCACCCTGCAGGTTGCTTTTAGTCCCAAGGAGAAGCGCTGGGGTTGGGCACCCCAAAGCTGAGGCAGGAGAGAGAATATTGCATCCCCTGGCTGCGGGAGCCGCGGTGGGCGATGCTGCAGGACGCAGCTGGTGGGGTCCTGTTGGCATTGGAGTGATGGAACCAAATTTCCTCCCAAAGCTGTCTCTCTGGGTGCCCTGGGAGAGGGGTGAGGGCTGGGATGAGCTGCAGGGCTGGGTTTTTTGCCGGCACGTGAGATGCTCTGGCAGGAGGCTCCATGCTCGGTTGCCACCCACGCTCGTGCAGAGAGGTATTTCGAGCTGTCAGTCTGGCGTGCTGTCTGTCTGTCCACCCACCCAGGCATCTATAAAAATCCAGGCTGGATTAAATGTCTGTCAGAGCCCTGCTGCTGAGGCCAGGGCTCCTGATGCAGATCGCCGTCCTGGAACCTCACGTGCAGGTGAGAGGGTCGGGATTGGAGTGTGAAACGTGCAGCTTGATCCCTGTTTCTGGAGTAATCTACATAAAAGCTGAGAGTGGGAATCTTGCAGAAAGCAGACTTCCCTCCTTTGTCTTTCCCGACTCTGTCCTCTCTGTTATCTTGACGGCTTCTGCTTGGCTGCCGTGTTGCTCTTTAATCTGGAGCCCTCTGTTCTTACCTGAGCTACAGAGGCTTGACGAGGAAAGCCAGTGAACTCGGAGAAAAATGAAAAGGAGCAAAGCTTAAAAAAATGTTTTCTTTCTCTCTCATTCTTAAATGGAAAAAAAAGAAAAAAGAAGAAGAGAAAACCCAACCCCCAGAAGCGCGCACAGCCAGTGAGCGATGCCTGGATTCATCCTTGAACCATCTCCTGCTTATGGATCAGGGATGCATCATTTCTGCCCTGTTTTCTTTCTTTCCCCCCCGCTCTCCACCTGACATTCAGTCATTTTGATCAAAGCCAGGCAAACAAAAAACCCTTTGCTTTCAACCCATTGACTGGGAGAAGGGAATCCTGCCCCGGTCTTGGCGAGAGCATCTTTGGAGAGGATGAGATGGGGAGCCTGGAGCAGTGGGGCGTGAGGGGATGGGGGGTGGCACAGAAGGAGCTCGATGCCTGCGTGGAGATAATGTTTTGTACACGACAACAATGGATAATTGCTGTGATCAAAGATCTGTGTGAGGGTATCTTGTGTCTCATTGCTCCTGACGGCTGAGGAGGGGAGCAAACTCCCTCGCCACCTTTTCCCACCATCCTCCTTCCCATGAGGATTTCTCCCAGGAGACGGGGTGCTCTGGAGGGTGGTGGTGCTCGGGGGGGTGACTGGGAGCACCTGGGGTTGTGCAGGGGCCAGGCTCTTCTCAGGAGTGCCCGGAGAGGGCAACGAGCACAATCAAAGTACAAGAAATGCTCTTTAAATATAAAGAAAGCCGTTCCAGGGAAGTGGTGCTCCAGCACTGGAATAGGTTGTCCAGGGACGTTGTGGGGTCCCGACCTCCTGGTGCTGCCACGTTTTCCCCTGCTCACAGCACATCTTTGGAGGTGCCTCATCCAGCATGCGGCGGGTAATGATTCTTGACAGGAATTAGGACCCTGTCCATCTGGCCCCGTTCTGCCATCTAACAAGAGCAGATAAGTGCACTTAACAACACACCAGCTCTTGTTCAGGCCCCTTCTTCCCAAGCCAGAATCAATAGCAGGTCTCTACAGCTTTTAGAGACTTAGATCCCATCTTTTCATCTCTCTCTCACTCATTTTTCCCAAGCAGCATGCGCACGATTTCCCCTTTTTTTTTCACGCTGCGGAAATTTTCCCATTCTACCTTTCATCTGCACCCGCGTGGCGCCGGCCCAGCCGGGGCTGCAGCCTGCACACCCGATAAGAAACCACCCCGCACCTGGGTTCCCCGATCCCCATCTCCACCTGTCTCCTGCTTAGGAGCTCCCCCACAGCCTCCTTCATCTTCAAAGCGCTTTGCAAACATTAATTAATCCTCCCAGCAGCCCGCTGGGGGAAGTGATGCAGGGCAGCTGTTTGCCCTCAGCCACTGATGGCAGCACCCTCATTTCTCCCCCTCAGTTTCTCCCCCGCTTGCTGGGTTTGGAGCAGCAGGGTGCTCTCCCCGTGGAAGGGTGGTGGGACACTTGGTGTCTCTGTCACAATGGTTGGGGACCTGCGTGGAAGGAGCCTGGCTGGTGGCACTGCAAACCAGGACCTTCAAGAGGTGAGCAGTGCTCCTTGCTCCGTCTCCGCCCCAGCCTGCTTCTCCCTTGGCTTCTCCTGCTCATTTAGTTGCCTTGTCCGGCTTAATTGTGTTGTTTGCCTTCCCCCCGGGGCTGGGTGGATGCTGCTGGCCCAGCCTGGGGTAACTCGGAGGGCTTGCCCTTTGCAAGGGCCGCGGGGATGAAGAAGCGCTTGGGGAGGATGGGCAGGGGGGTCCTTGTGCTCTCCCTGCAGAGCTCAATTCATGGAATCAGGGCATGGTTTGGATTGGAAAGGACCTTAAATATCGTTTCATTCCAACACCCTGCTATGGGCAGGGACACTTCCCACTAGACCAGGTTGCTCCAAGCCCCATCCAGGTTGTTTATTCCTGCAGGAGCTCTGAGTTCAGAGAGTCTTTATAAAAAAAGAAAAAGAAAAAAGCGAGGTTTTTTTTTTTTTTTTCCTTTTCCCTCTCCTTGCACGAAATGCAAATCAATAGCTGTTGTATTCACATTCTAACAAGATGTCAAGGAGAAAAGGGTAGCCTTTCATTCAGCAGAGCACACACACACACCCCCCGAGGGAGGGGACAGGAAGGAGGGAGGAGGTTGCGGGGGCTGCCTGGGGCGGGTGCTGCCGAGAGGGCACGGGGGTGAAACCCACAGGCACGGCCGGTTTGGGAGGCTTTCTGTTTCCCTGGAGCCCTCTGCTCCCCACCC
>VZRR01010267.1:4829-23998 GCA_013398015.1 Oreocharis arfaki | reverse complement strand
CCAGCCCTGGAGCAGCTCCCTGGAACTGTAACAGGTCTGTGTCCTTTGTGAGCTCCTGAGGACACAGAATTCCAGGTGCGAGCCTTCACCTCAGCCCTGGCAGCAGCTGGGCAGGAACCTCCCTCCTCCTGGATGGAAAACACCGTCCCTGGCACTCCCCACGAGCAGAGGAATTCCTGCTGCTGGGAGTTCCTGCTGCTGGCTCTGGGCTGGTGCAGCTCGGTGCCACCACCAGGTTCTGTTTCAGGGGACCTGCAGGACACCCCACGAACATCCCAGCCCTGCTGGCTGCAGATCCACCGGGTCATTGTTCGGAGGGGAAGTGGGTGTTTGGTGTGGGGGATTGCCACCCCTGGGCGCCACGGCCGTGCACGGTGCTCTGCAGGTGACAGCTGGCAACAGCCACAGGAACGGAGCCTCTCCTTTCCCCGGGCGTTGCTGCAGGGATGTGAGCGAGGGCGAGGCCTCCGCAGCCCCCGTGAGCCCTGCAAAATGAGATGAACTCGCTGCAGGCAGTTCCAGGACAGCAACCTGGGCACGCCAGGAGCAAACCCAAGTCCCAGAGCAGGATAAAGGAGGAATTAGGCGGCTTTGTATTGATTTCTTCTTCAGCAGAGATTTTCAGCCGTTTAAATTCTGGTTTTTTGCACAGTTATTTTGACTGCTTTGTGCCAAATCAGAGCATGACACTTTCTGCCTAAGGTTTTCCCGTGCTTGGTTTAGCAGAGACTCAAACCATCAATACCCAGTGTCGCCTCATTAGGTACCACAGGCTGCTGGTTGCATTGTTGGATTCCAAAGCAGACACAGATTTAGCTTTCCCTGCCGTAAAAGTCAAAAATCCTCCGCTCTGTGAGGAAATGTTTCTGGTTTGATGGCAGCAGACAGTGCTCCAGCCTGAACTAAAGCGTTTCTGTGGCAGAACGTGGGCTCAGCTCAGAGCATCCCCTGCCCGAGCCCCAGGGGTTTGGGAACCACCCCAGCGTGAGGGGAAATCCACCCAGCAACATCAGGGAATCACGGGAATCCGCAGCTGGGAGGGACCCAGAGGGTACCTGGAGTTCATCTCCCAGCCCAGCACATTTTCCTGGATTCCAGAACAGAGGCAGCACGGGAAATTCGCTGTTCAGCTTGACCCGTGCTGGCTCCCGTCTCTCTTCTGACCTTCCTGGCAGCTTTTCCTTCTGGAAATTTCTCTGGCAGTGCCACACAGCTGCTGATTGCTCGCTGGGCTGGGATGGGAGGGAGTTCTGGGGTGGAAGCTCCGTTTCTGACAGTCCAGATCAGCTCACACCCTCTGGACTTGTTCACAAAGAAACTAAAATCTGTTCAAAGGAGCTTTCCCAGGTCCACTGACAAAACCAAATCAGATCCCAGCGCTGGGAAGGAGCAATCCCACCCCAGAGCAGGGAACCTTCAGCAGAAAACAGGGCAGGGACATTTTTCTAGGACTTCACACCCCAAGGAAGCCACATGAAAATCAGAGAATCAGGTAATTCATGGGAAAAAACACCATGGATGTGAATAACCAGAATCCCAAAAATCAGGGCATGATGACCACGGGTGAGGAAGGGGATGGGAAATGAGAGATCAGCCAGGCAACCTTTGCAGTTTGGGATCCAGAGGAGAAAGGAAACTTCCAGCAGGAGGAAACTGGGAAATGAAGTGGTAACAGCACCAAAAATCACTGATCAGGGGGATAATTTAATTAATAGGACAAAGAAGTGGTTGTTTCTCACATTTTAAAATAGAGGGAATGATGGGCAAGAATGAAAAAATTGTGGCAAAACCTCAGAATTATTCGTGGTTCTAGCAAATAATCATAAAGCTCTGCTTGGCTCCAGTGGGGGTGCAAAGCCCTGGAGAACAGGGAAAGGGTCGGTGTCACCCAGAACTTCAGCAAGAGACACAACCAGGAGGTAAAAGCAGGGAAATGAGCTCCACTTCACAGGGCAGCAGAGAAGGAAGCCAGCGGGATAAACCAGAGCAGCTTGGTTTTAATGAATCACATCAAACCCGGCTCCTTTCTTCTCCCAGAGACAGCAGTGATCTCATGATTTCTAACGAGGACCCAGCTGATGCGGCTTCAAAAGCGAAAGCAGCTCCCCCAGAGCTCTGCCAGGCAGAGAGCAGCGTGGGCTCCAGTAAATCATCCCAGCTCCAGAGGGAAGCACTGGAAGCTCCACAGGACAGGGGCGGGGGAGGACAGGGGAAATCCCGCCTGGGAATTGCACTTGCAGGAAGGTCAGGAATGTTCACTGCCAAAACAGAGCAAAAATCTGCACAGGTTGGTCAAACCAAGCCTGGGTGACTCCTCCTGAGGAGCCCGGTGCCAGCACGAGCTGGACTGGAGGTGTCCCAGCCTGGTTTGGGCTGGCAGGGATCTCAAATTCCATCCATCCCACCCCTGCCAGGGCAGGGACACCTCCCACTGCCCCAGGCTGCTCCCAGCCCCAATGTCCAGCCTGGCCTTGGGCACTGCCAGGGATCCAGGGGCAGCCACAGCTGCTCTGGGCACCCTGTGCCAGGGCCTGCCCACCCTCCCAGGGAACAATTCCTTCCCAATATCCCATCCAGCCTTGCCCTCTGGCACTGGGAAGCCATTCCCTGTGTCCTGTCCCTCCAGCCCTTGTCCCCAGTCCCTCTCCAGCTCTCCTGGAGCCCCTTTAGGCCCTGCAAGGGGGTCTGAGCTCTCCCTGGAGCCTTCTCCTCTGCAGGTGAACATTCCCAGCTCTCCCAGCCTGGCTCCAGAGGGGCTCCAGCCTCACACGGGAATTTAGGGAAGGCAGATGAAGACAACAAATGATGCAGGACTGGCAGAGCTACAGACCAGGAGAAGGAAATCTTTAAGTTGATGGGATTTTAGGCATCACTTCGGTGATAAATTTCCAGAAGCCCTCAGGACAAACCACTGCTCGGAGCCCTGACTCCCTCAACCCCAGCTCAGCCCAGCAGGAACTGGAAATGTTCAGCTCCTGCGCCTGAGGAAGGCAGGAAGGAGCCTCTGGGCTAACCAGGATGGGGAAGTGTTCTCCAATCCTTTCTCCTCAAGGAGCAGAGTAAATAAAACTTCCCGCACGTGGGATTCCTGAAGCAGCTGGGTCGGGAGAGAGCCCCTCAGTGCTGACCTTCACAGGATCCAGGGAACCTCCACCCAGGGATATTCCATCGGGCAGAGAGGGATATGGATCCCTCCAAATCCAGGGATATTCCATCGGGCAGAGAGGGATATGGATCCCTCCAAATCCAGGGATATTCCATTGGGCAGAGAGGGATGTGGATCCCTCCAAATCCAGGGATATTCCATCGGGCAGAGAGGGATGTGGATCCCTCCAAACCCAGGGATATTCCATCGGGCAGAGAGGTATGTGGATCCCTCCATCCAGGGATATTCCATCGGGCAGAGGGTGAGCCCCTCAGCAGGGGAGGGGGTGTCAGCCCTGGTTAATCAAGGGCAGGCTGGTAAGGGCTGTGCAGGCAGCAGGGACAGAGCAGGGACAGGGACACAGGAGGGACAGGGACACAGCAGGGACACAGCAGGGACACAGGAGGGACAGGGACACAGCAGGGACAGGGACACAGCAGGGACAGGGACACAGCGGGGACACAGCGGGGCTGGGGCCCGTCCTGCCCCGCCGGGGGATTATGGAAAGCAGAGTCCCAGGGAGCTGATCCCGGCTCCCTCTCCGCGGAGATTACAGCTCTGACAGCCCAGGTAACACCGGGATTAACTCCCGGGGCTGCCTGACTTTATCTCCGGGTTCCACCGAGCGGAGATCACCAAACCGAGGGCTTTAATAGGATTACTCGGGAAAAATCACAAAGCCAGAGCCCATTCTCTGCTCCGAGGTGAATATGTGGGTGTGATCCGAAAGGCAGGAGTGTGACAAACGCTGACAGGAGCGGGGCAGGGCTTGTGGGGACTGGCAGGATCGGGATGGCAAACAAAGGGTGTGTTAATGCAGAGGAGTGTCTGACCGACCTGCAGGACAGCGGGACAGAGAGGAGGCGACAGTGACGAGGGAAAGGTTGGAGTGGGAAATCATCACCTGGCCCAGAATTAACTCCTGGTTTGGTATCAGGCATAAGATAATTCCTGGGATTCATGAAGATGTGTTATTTCTGAAAGATAAAAGCACTGGTGAGAGAAATCCTGGCTCAGGGAGTTGTGCAAGTAGCTGCAGGTAGAGCCTGAGCAAGAGACTGAGACATAAATCCAGAGATTCTGGGGAAATGTCCCAAGAATTCGGAGCTCAGACTGTGGCTGGGGTCCAGGAAGGTCCCTGCCAACCCCCCCTGGAAGTGAGCCCTTTCCCGGGGGGCCCGGCAGAGGCTGGATTCAGGGCTGAGAAAGGGTCGCACCCCGGTGTCCCTGCGGGCCGGCACCACGCACGGCTCAGGGACCTCCTGGGCTCAGAGCCACCCCTGCAGACAGCAAAGGCCTTGGAGTTATTTACCTCGGCTGTTCTCTCACCACAGGAAAAGCACAGATAAAGCAAAAATAAAAACAGGAGTTCCAGAAGAGACACTGCAAGCAGGGGGTGCCTCCTGTGCGGGGTGCTGGGGCCGGGCCTCACGGACGCTTCCAGCAGTGGCTGCAGCCGGCGTGGGGCCGGGGGATCAGAGCCCCCAGAGGGGCAGTGGCTGATGGACCCCAGTGCAGGGGCCAGGGGTCACCAAAGCTGGCCCAGAGCAGGGCTCTGATCCCCTCTGGGGCTGTGACTGAGCTGGTGCCACACGGACAGGCCAGCAGGGGCCAGAGGGGACCTGTGGCCGCCTGACCCACAGATCCCTCAGACCATCCACACGCTCTGGGATAAATCCCGCCGGACAGCGAGGCAGGGAGGTGCCCTGAGCCGAGGGCAGCTGTCCCTGTGTCTGTCAGCACTTCGTCCTTCCCTTCGTGGGGACACCTCAGGGCTGCCATCAGCACCTGAACGGGAGCCGCTGGCTGCCCCCAGCCCCGGTACACGTCTCCTCTCACGAGCTCACCCCACTGAGCACCTGCCAGGCCTGACTGATGGGGAGGGATCATCCCCAGCAGCTCCTCTGGCTGTGTGGCCACGTGCTGTTTGCCCTGCTGCCCATCCCCGTGGGATCGGCCCCTCGGGGCCTGTGCCAGCCCTGCTCCTGGTGCAGCCCCGAGCGAGGGCTTTGCCCCCATCCCCTGAGATGGACCATGAACGGGGGGTCTGAACCCAGCCCCTGGGGGAGGAGGATTGGCAGGGGGAGCTGCCCTCACAATGGTCCCTGAACTGGTGGAAGTGGCCAGGGCAGCTCCTCGGGGCAGGGAAAGGCTCCCAGGGAGGAGATGCTGGGAAAGCTGGGACAGGGGGACAAAGGAGCCGCGAGGGGACAGCCCAGGAGGGAAACAAGCAGCTGCCTGTCCCACGGTGACATTGGGGTTGTCTCCCTTGTGGCAGAGGGGCTGGCGGCCCTCGTGTGTCCCTTTGGACCCAGAGCCTGGGAACCTTCCCCAGAGCTGCTGCACGAAGCTGGGGCTGCAAAGGAAACCTGGTCGTGATGTAGGGCAGGGACAAACGCGACTGCGGGCCAGTCCAGAGCTCCGTCAGAGCAGGCTCATAATGTCCTGGCTCGCAGCAATGTGACCTTTTTGGAAAGCATTTGTTCTTGGAGGTTGGAATTAATACATCTTCCTGTTCCGTGCTGGAGCAGCTCCTGCAAAGTGCCTCGAAAATCCCCGGCAGAGAGTGTCGAGCTCATCACTGCCTGAAAAATTTCCTCCATAGGATTTCTCCGAGCAAGAAAGAAAACCATTACATCCAGAGACATTTATAACACAAGCAACACTTGAAAGGACCTTGGAAACGCTGAGCTGCTTTGGTCTGACCCATTAGGAAAAAGCTCTTTTTTCCCAGTGGACTGAAGCGAGGGGAGGGCGGTTGGAGTGGGGGGTAGGTGACGTACGAATGTCAGGGAGCGTGGATGCTTTACCCGTGTTCAGCAGTGCTGAGGCACAGCAGAGCTCTCTAAACCTGCTACAAGGGAAGGAAAACCTCTCTGCGTGCACTGAAGGAGCTTCTCAAACTGAGCTCTCGCCCAGAGACATCTCAGGGAAGAATATTCTCCCCGTTCCTCTCCCCAGGTCTCATTTTACCCACCGGTGAAGGGGGTGTGGTGCAGGCAGCAGGGAATGGGACCCTGCACTGCTGAGAGCCCATTCCCACCCGCCCAGATGCCAGGAATGAGTATTGGAAATGGTGCTCGGTGGCAGAGCTGCAGAGGGCAGTGGGAATAGAGGTGATTAATGGCTGGCTCTGCCCTCCAGCCGGGTGCAGGGACAGAGTCACCCAGGTACCCGTGACATGACCTCAGCCAGGCCCCTGTGCCAGGCCTGCCACGCCCCTCATCCTTCCAGTTAACGGGGAATTTGCTCTCTAATCATGCCCCAGACTGCAGCTCAGCCCTCAAGCAGACTCCTTCTATTTTAATCTTTCTTAGAGACCTGTCAGGTTTGGAGTGTCAGCCTCTCCTTCGAGATGGATTCCTAAATCCCAGTGTCGCGTTGCACAGGTCTGATACGGACGGAGAGAAAATGAAATGTGGCTGTGGCTGCCCAGGAAGCTGCACAGAGCGGCTGGGTCCAGCACAGAGGGAGTGCCCTGCTCCTCAGCTGTGCCCAGGATGCAATCCCAGTGCTGTGCCAGCCCCTGGCCCTGCCTGGGACAGCCGTGCCACGGAGCTGCTGCTGTTTGCTTTGGTTTGGTGGGGTTTTTCCTCAAAAATCTCAAAAAATACAAACAATCCAGGAAAAAAACCACCGCAAAAGTTCAGCTTGGACTCTGTCCCTTTCTGTAAATTGAACGTTTATTTAGGCTTTGCAAAGATGGGCGTTGTTTGGTGCTTTGGGCTCGGGAATCCAAAGCTGAATATTTCAGTGAATTGGGCCGTGATCTCCAGAGGGAAAACGGCTGCTCCAGCACTGGAAAATCTGGGGGTGCTGGGGGCTTCTGGGAAAGCTGATTTTCCCAAGAGATCCAGCTCAGTTTTCCTGTCACAGCTCATTCCAGAGGACACAGGGGTTTAACCTTGGGCCAGCCCCAAGGCAGCCAGTTTGGCCAGGGTGGGATTTTTGGGGTGTCCAGTCATCAAGGACCCCCCTTCCCTGGAATTGTGGTTACAGGGTGGGATTTTTGGGATGTCTAGTTACCCAGGACCCTGGAATTGTGGTTAGAGAGTGGGATTTTTGGGGTGTCCAGTCATCAAGGACCCCCCTTCCCTGGAATTGTGGTTACAGGCACAGAGCAGCCTCTCAAGAGCTGCTGCTCATTCTGAGCTGAAACAGATCTGTGAATTCATTCCTGAAACAACAAAAAAAGGGCCTTTGCCGGCACTTCGTTCTGCTGGATCCCCATTTGTCTCTGGCTTCTGATGCCGGCACCCCGGGGATGAGCAGGGACGTTCTCACAGCCACACAAACCTTGGTTTTCACGGTTTCAAGGACTTTGAAGCTCCTGTCATCGCAGCGGCAGGCCCAGGGCCCGGCCCTGCTGTCCAGCGCCCGCTGCAGTGCCCGCTGCTCACACGGCCGGGAACGAGCAGCTGGCACTGGCGATGCCCGGGAGAGGAGCTGGAGACTGAGTTAATCACTCGCCGGAACTGGCTCTTCCCGTGAGAATTCCGTTTAATCTTCCCGGCACCGTTTCCTTCAGAAAACACAATGATCGCAATGAGTCAAGTCTGAAGTGCTCTGTTCTTCGCAGGTGAGCAGGTTAATTTTCTCTGTAATTAGTTAATTGCCAAAACTTGAGCTATTGATAGCATGGTAGAGGGAAGTCAGTACAACACCTTGTCCGTGTCTCTCGAGGTAAATTATGGCCGAGGAGGTTGGCACTGTGAAGATTGCGGGGAATTTTGAAGGTGTTTGTAAAATATTTGTTGTTAAGAAATTCGAAAGGAAGAGCTCAGGCTCAGCACTGAGCTGATTTATTCCTTAGTGTTCTTCTCTTCTCCTGTTTGCTTTTCTTGAGTCCTGACACTTCGCTGCTTTTTCCTTTCTTTCTCCAGATCCCCCTCCACGCTTCTGTGTGCCTTTCCCTCAGGGATCTGCTCCCCGCGGCTTTAAACCTCAAGTGTTCGAGTGTCTGAGCCTCAACTCAGCCAGCACCTCAGCTGTGCAGGATTTCTGCTTGGTTTGCTCCAGCACAAACCACGTTTTGTCTTCTCCTTTTTCCAGCCTCCCAGGGGAGCAGCTCCTTCCCGGCTCCCCTGCGGCTGAGCCAGCCCCTCCTGCAGCCCCGGCCCCGCGGGCACCGCGAGTCACGGAACCCGGCCGGGCTGGGCTGGGCTGGAAGGGGCTGGAAGGGGCTTTGAGGGCCACGTGGAGGTCACGGAGTGACCAAGGCTTTGGGGACGCGGCAGCACCAGGTGAGGCCGCTCCTTGTCGCCAGGACCTGCCGCCACACCTCTGGTGGGGATACCAGCGCACAAACTCCTCCCCATCACTGCTCCGGGCTCCAGGGCTCGGGAATCGCCTCCTGTGCCAGAGCGCAGGAAGCAGCCTGCTCCCAGCCCCCTCGGGACGGCCCCGGGTCCTCAGCAGCCCCCAGGGCTGGGGGGGAGCAGAGGAACGGTGTCCGTGGATCTCTGTGCTGCCGGATCGGTGCCGTGGCCACGGAGCACAGCGCGGGCAGTGCGCAGCAGGGCCCGGAGCTCCACTGGGTCCCTGCTCCTCGGGACAGCCCCTGGATGGTGCGGGCAGGAAGGACAGCGGGGCTGGCAGGTCCTGCCTGAGCTCTCAGGGAGGAGAGGAAGTGTCCCGGGCCCTGCACAGGGGCTCAGCTCCGGCCCCACAGCAGGGGCTGCTGGTGGGTGCAGAAACACGGGAAGGAGGGGCTGGCACTTGTCTCCGTGGAGGTACCGGATCCCAGAGGGAATGGGCATGAAGGGTGTGAGAGGTGTGATGTATGGGATGTGTGTGATATACGGGATGTGTGTGATGTATGGGATAGATGGGATGTGTGGGTTGTATGGGATGTATTTGATGTAGGGGGTGTGTGGGATATAGGGGATGTGTGGGATGTATTTGATGTATGGGATATTTGGGATGTGTGGGATGGAGGCCCCCGAGGAGTTTTGCTCGTAGCTGGGAATTCTGACCCTGCAAACGGAGCCAGTGCAGCCCCAGCACATTTTTTGCTGTGGCGCTTCCTTCTCATTCCACACAAACATTCCAAGGATAAGCAGCGCCTCTAAATGCTCTGATTCAATTAAGAAATGGCAACAACCTCCCCTCCAGCCACCTCCAGTGCCTGGAAAATAAAAGGCATCCCTGGTTTGAGGCTCTCCACCAATGAATGGGAGCCGTAATTCCACGTGTGTTCTTTCACAGCTTGGTGTCAGGAGAAACCCAAGTGGCAATGGCACGGGAGAGGCACCCCAGGGCAGAGGAGACGCTGGTGGCGGCCTCAGGAAGTGCCACCAGCCTTACTGTGGGCAGGAGCTGGGTGACAAACGGGGCACTGAGGCTCCCTGTGAGCATCGCTGCCGTGCCAGCACAGGCTCTCGGGGCCCCTCGCTCGCCGCTTAGGGGACGTTCCCCTCGATGCTGGCAGAGGGAACGCCGCCTCTGGCCCGTACTGTGTGCCCAGGCAGCAGTGTCCGTTCCCTCTGTGCCCTCCTGGGAAGCTTTCCTGCCCCAACGATGGCATCTTGGCAGGGCTCAGCCGCAGCTGAAGCTGTACACATCCCCTGGGTTGTTCTGGCCACATGCTCCCATTTCGGACAAGAAATAAATGAACGAAGCACTGTGTAACAAAGGGGTTTGGCAACACCTGCAATTGTTGGTTTTAAAAGAAGAGGGAAAAGGTGAATTCATCTTGCTGGTAAGAAACCCCGCACTAAAGTGATTCGCCGAATGAGGAGGACTTTGGTTTGCTCTGAGATCCTTCCTCACACTTAGAGGAGGCCCCATTGGGGTTTGTTTGTGTCCCCAGCACCCAGCACCCAGCTCAGCCTGGCCCGGAGCGTGTCTGTGGTTCCCAAAGCTGTGGGAGCTGGGCGAGGCCAGAAATTGCCCAACATTAAAAAGGAATTGTTCCAACAAAGCCCTGCTCAGTCACAGGCAGTGGCTGAGCCGTGTTACATTAATAAATCAAAGGACCCTGGGGCCTGGCACTGAATTTTTATTTGAATTTATTTAATTGCATTCCTCACTTCTTTTTTTCTGAAAATCATCTTTACGCAGGGCACTCTCCAATTAAAAATTACGTATTCCAAGTGCTTGGGAGCGTTCTGTTCAGTTCAGCTGAGCGGGAAGGCACGGATCAGAGACCTCCCTGGGGGAACAGCGGTGGGCTCCCCCCTGGGAACAGAGAATTGTCCTTTTCCTTCTGCATCCAGACACGGCTCCGGCTGCTGTCCCCCACAGAGGACTGGCCGTGCAGGTGCCTCTCCATGACTCCCCTCCTGAGCGAGAAAATTCCTGTTAAACACCTTTGAACTCCACACCCTGGGTTTACAAAGGTGCCGTTCTTCCAGGGAATTGTTTCAGCCAGGCCCCTGCTCTGAGGTGCTGAGTCTAAAAGGTTTGGAGAGCGGTGACAGGAAATGCCATTGAGTGAGTTTCACATTCATTAAATTTATTTATTTATTTTCCAGGGACTGCTCCTGCCCGACGCGCTCCTTCCCAGGTGTGCCTCTGAGGTGGCCGGCCCAGCACGGCCTGGCCAGAACCACTGGACTCTGAGTTTTGCTTCTCTCCCACGCCATCCCAGCTTATCCCATGAACAGTGACAATATGCCCAAGTGCCACGTGCTGTGCCCCTTTCCTTCAGTGCCAGCTAACACCTGGAGCTCCCCAGGACAGAGTAATGTCCCCCAGGCCAGCACATCCCAGCGATGCCTCCCCAAAACAACTCCAGCTGCTCCCACCCTGACCCCAGGCTGGGCTGGGGGCTGCAAGTCCCACTCTCCCTCCAAGATCTGCTGGAGTTCAGCTTCCCAAAATGGGAGCTAACATTCTTCAGAGACACGGCTCACGCTGGAAAATGACCTGGATTGGTGTTTTCACCTCCTTGTGGTGTCGGGGCCCAGTTGCTGAATAACCCCAGGAGCTGCTGGTGGGAGCCCTCGCACCACAGGCTGCATCAGCACCAGATCAGGCACCACCGAGGCAGCAGAATTTAAAATTTCACCCCAGAAACACAAAGGTGTTGGCAGAGAGCCAGGCAGAAAACAACATTCTGCTTCCAGACTGGGTGTGTGACCCCAGTCTGGGCACGGCCAGTTCCCCACCACCAAGCCCTGCCCCAGCCTGGCAGCTCCCAGAGCCAGCACTGGCACCTCTGGCTCCAGGGATGCACACAAATAAATCCGGGTTTGTCCTTTATACAGCGAGAGACACCAGAGGGGGGTGAATCCGTCCTTCCCTGTGTCTGCAGGGTTGTTTGCCCATCAGAAGAAGCATTTTCCATTGCCCTTTGTGCACCCACAGCCACCCAAACCCCGTCTGCTGGGCAGAAGAGACTCCAGGGCCACTCACGGAGTGCTTGGAAGTGCCAAGCAGGGAATAAAGCCCAGGGCTCAGGGAATTGCTGCAGGATGGGTCTAACAATGAAAGCTCCTTCATGGCTCCACCCCAGCTGCTTCTGCAGGAGTCAGGGGCTTGGACAGGTCTGATCTTCCTCCCCAGAGGAAGAGTCTTCCTCAGCCTCCCCAGGGCCCACCTGGGAGTGCTCAGCAAAGGGCTCAGAGGGTTGAAGGGTTGCTGTGGGGCTCAGAGGGTTGAAGGGATGCTGTGGGGCTTCCAGGTTGTTTTCCTATGGACGTTGGAGATCTCGTGAACCCCACACCAAAACGTGCTCTGAAGATGAAGGATTCCAATAAACTCGTGTGCATTGACAGGGTGACAGAACTCGTGGTACCAACGGGAGACTTGTGAGCCCACCCCTGTGAGCCGAGCACGAGGAATCCTTGGGATCACCACGGAAAATCTGGGTTTGCTTCCGCTGTTGTTACCAGAGCAGGAATTCATAAACCCACAGGGTCATGGGCTCAGGGAACGGTTTGGGCCAGAAGGGACCTGAAAGCCCATCTTGTTCCAGCCCCCTGCTGAGGGCAGCGGCACCTGCCACGGGTCCAGGCTGCTCCGAGCAGTTTGAGCTCAAAGCTTGCCCACGGCAGTGATTCCCTGGGGAATGAGCCAGGAGCGCAGCACTGCCAGAGCCGTGGTGTCTGCAGGGCCCCGATCCTCCCAGGGCACCTCAAACCCCCGCACCCCCCTCTCAGGTGGCACCTCCTCGGTGCCAGGGCTCCCAGTGCTCTTAAGAGACTGTGAGGGTCCCATGAGCTTCACCTGGCCCCCCAAAGCCTCACCTGGCCCCCAAAACTTCACCTGGCCCCCATAAACCTCACCTGGCCCCCCAAAACCTCACCGGCCCCCCAAAACCTCACCGGGCCCCCATAAACCTCACCTAGCTCCCAAAACCTCACTGGGCCCCCATAAACCTCACCTGGCCCCCCAAAACCTCCCCTGGCTCCCAAAAACCTCATCTGCCCCCCAAAAACCTCACCTGGCCCCCCAAAACCTCCCCTGGCTCCCAAAAACCTCATCTGCCCCCCAAAAACCTCATCGCCCCCCCTAAAACCTCACCTGACCCCCGAAAGCCTCACCCAGCCCCGACACCTGTGCCCCGTGCTGGGGGCTCCACGCAAGCCGGGTGTGGGCAGGCGGAGCTCTCAGGAGCTGGGCAGGGATCAGGTTCCGAAGCCGTGCCTGCCCGCGCAAGCAGACAGCACGGTGTGGCTCTTCGGGGAGTTTTGTGCATTTGGCCGACGGCAAACTGGGAGTGGGGGGTGTGGAGTGCTGGTTTTGGGAAGCAGAGCCTCCGTGCCGGGGGCTGCGCTCCGTGCTGCGGTCAGGGAGCAGAGCCCTGCTGCGGGGAGCCCGAGCTGCCAGGCTCCGGCTCCGGCTCCCCAGCTCCCCGGCCGGCCGTGCCGGGGACAGGGAGCTGTGTGGGGCCGGGGCCGGCTCCCCTCGCCCCGCTCCTGGGCACAGCCCGCTCCCGGCCCAGCGCAGGCAGCCCTGCGGAGCTCCCTGGGCAGCCTGTGCCGCTGCAGCCCCGCGCCTGAGCCTGCCCCCGAACGCTTCCAGCCCGGCTCTGCCTTTCTTAGAGCTGCCCTGCCTGTGATGGGCACAGAAAACTGATTATTCCGTGTTCCTTGTCAGCCTTTCGTGCCGCTGAAGATCATTAACCACGTCCTTTGGAACTTCTTGACACTCACGCTTCCAAATCTCTCCTGAAAGGTGGCGTTTTCCAGACTTCTCTTTTTCCCTTTTTGAGGTGGTTTTTGTGCTCTCTCCCAGCCTGTGCTTGATCCACCTCTTCCTTCGAGCAGCACCGAAACTGAGCCTTGCCAGCAGTGCCCAGAGAGGGGGATGGACCTCCCCAGAGAGGGGACTGGCCTCAGGCACCCCCTTCAGAGACCCTTTCTGTCAGTGCTGGCTCAGTCTGTGCCTGTTAAACCTGGGCTGGGCTGTGTGTAAACGTCAGTTCCCGCTGCCTGATGCTGGAATTCCAACCTTTCCTATCCCTCTGGTGTGGCAAAGCTGCTCCCAGCGTGGGCTCTTCCCCAGGATATGGGAATCCAGAGGAATCCATGGAGCTGCTCCAGGGCTGGAGCCAGGCTGGGAGAGCTGGGAATGTTCACCTGGAGAAGGGAAGGATCCAGGGAGAGCTCAGAGCCCCTTAGAGGGCCTAAAGGGGCTCCAGGAGAGCTGCAGAGGGACTGGGGACAAGGCCTGGAGGGACAGGACACAGGGAATGGCTTCCCAGTGCCAGAGGGCAGGGCTGGATGGGATATTGGGAAGGAATTCCTGGCTGGGAGGGTGGGCAGGGGCTGGGCTGGAATTGCCAGAGCAGCTGTGGCTGCCCCTGGATCCCTGGCAGTGCCCAAGGCCAGGCTGGACATTGGGGCTGGGAGCAGCCTGGGACAGTGGGAGGTGTCCCTGCCATGGCAGGGGTGGCACTGGGTGGGCTTTGAGGTCCCTCCAGCCCCCTTTGACAGGACTCTCCCCTGTCCTGGCCAGGTCCTGGCCCAGCTGCCCCGGGGTGCTGGCTCTGGGCAGGGCACTCTGCCGGGTCCTGTCTGGGCAATGAGAGCAGCCCCAGGCGCCCCGGGCAGTAAATCCATCACAGGTTACAAAGTGCTCTGACTTTGAAGCGCTGAGGGATTTGGGAGACGAGGCAGCAGCAATTTCATCTCTAGAGCCTCTGATTCACACACAGATCCTGCCTGATTTTCTCCCAAATAGTCCCTGTACAGCACAGAAAATGTGAATTGTGTCCTGAACAGCTCATTCTTCCAGAACCAGGAGAAAAATTAAACTCCAGAAGTTAATTATGTAGTGAGAAGCTGAGTGGGAAAGGAGCTGAGAGGGAGGAGGAGGGAGGGAGGAAGGGCACCATGAAAGACAGAGGGAGAGGGTAAACCGGTATTTATTCATCTAGGAAAACACATTTTTTAACTACATGGCTTCTTCCAGCTCCTGTCTGCAAGTTCTAATAGCAGATTTTTAATTTACCAGACACATTTTGCATTTCCCCTTGTTGCATTTTGCTTGCTATGAAAAGAAATTCATATTTTGAACACTGCAAAAGCCAATTCAGATTTTCTTCAGGTAATGATTTGTTATTAAGGTTAGGAGCCTTTTTTGCATAATTAAATTAGAATTGTTTTGGGCATGTTAGGATTTGTGACGTTTGGTTTGGATAGCAAATATATATTTTATTTCCTTTCTTGCCATGAAAATATTGGTTCTGTAAGAGATGAGATTATTTCTGGGTTTACATTAATATATTCATTTATCACGTGGTTATCCTTGCACTCGGCTTGAACCCACAGTGATACCTTGGGAAGGGGATGGAAAACCTGAGGGAAGTGAGGGAACTGCAGAATCCACATGGTCATTTGGACACGTGAGAGCAGCAGTGCTCAGGGAGCTCAGAGCACTTTGGGTTGTTCCTGAAGCTCAAGTCCCACTGGAAATGATTAAAATTCCCTGAGGTATTGGATAAAATGCAGCAGCTGAGCTCAGGTGCTGGGTTTGGGTGAGTTCAGGACATCTCAAGGTACTTGGAATATGGAATTACGCTCTCCCCCCTCACGGGAAGTTCTCACAAGTTTGTGCATTTCTGTGTGCGCTGTTCTCTCTGTGAAACTGAGCCCCATTTCTCCTACTCCAGAGCTGAAATATCGGGCGAATTCTCTGCCTCTGGCTGGCGGGGGAAGGTTTCCCCTGGCGAAGGAAGCCGGACAATATCCCAAGTGTGCAGGGTCAGGCCGGAATGCCACCCCCAGCCCCCCGCAGGGCAGGGCTGCACGGCGGCGCTCCCTGCACGGCTGTGCAAGGAAGGAGCCCCAAAATCCTCTCCAAGCCCCGTGTTTCGAGGCTCATTTCTGAGCCCCCCGAGTTTGTTGCACAGGATGCTGCTCCTCTCTCCTCACGGGCATGTTCCAGGCGATGGAATCGTCAAGGCACAGGATCATTAAGGTTGGAAAACACCTCCAGGCTCGAGGCCAAGCCTTGGCTGAACAGCCCCGTGCCCACCGTTGGTCTGTACCAAGCTGCTTTCCAAGATTAATGACAATTATTAGCAATAATGAGTAATTTCTGGCAAAAATCTGTAAATCCAAGTGCTGCAATCGCTCCGTGGTGCTCTCCTTTGCAGAGTGGCACAGGGGCAGGGCTGCAGGAACGAGAGGGACAAAGACACTCAGGGAATCCTGGAATGGTTTGGGTTGGCAGGGACCTCAAATCCCACCCAGTGCCGCCCCTGCCACGGCAGGGACACCTCCCACTGCCCCAGGCTGCTCCAAGCCCCAATGTCCAGCCCGGCCTTGGGCACTGCCAGGGATCCAGGGGCAGCCACAGCTGCTCTGGCAATTCCAGCCCAGCCCCTCTCCCCCCTCCCAGCCAGGAATTCCTTCCCAATCTCCCATCCAGCCCTGCCCTCTGGCAGTGGGAAGCCATTCCCTGGTCCTGCCCCACACCCAGCAGTATCCGCAGTCCCACAGGGAAGCAGCACCCGCAAACCCCCCTCGGTCACGGGAGGGGCCCTGGGGGCAGAGGCAGCAGCAGGGGCAGGGCAGAGCAATCCCTCCCCCAAACCCAGAGGACTGGGACCCCCCCGCCAGGGACTGCCCCAGACCCCTGGGAACAGCAGCTCCTGGGGTCCTTCCGGGATGTTTTTCCCTGCGTTTATGACTTCGGGTCCCGCTCCAGCCCCTGGCGGGGCTCTGCCGCTCGTTGTGGGACCCCAGGGACAGGGCAGACAGGGAGCTGAGGCACGGCTGAGAGCTGAGAGCTGAGCCAGCTCCTGCCCCAAGGCAACAACAACTGCTCCGTGCATCCGTGCCACGTTTGCCCAAGCTCTCAGGCAAACCCGCTCTGCTTGCTTTGGTTGTGTTCCCCGATCCTTCATCCTTCCCCCGTGCAGCGATGCCTGCCCACCCCCAGCCTCTGATTCTGAGCCGGTTTTGCTGCTGCCGCATTCTCAGGGTGTGATTTCCCCCTGTCTGAGGCTGAGGAGTTCAATCAGCGCACTTGTGGCTCATCCATATGCATGCGGGGTGTGAGGGCAGCGCAGCAGAGGGCTGGTGCCCCTTCCCCACGGAGATGGGAGCTCACAGCTATCGGGAAAATCACACGGCAATGGCTGCCAGTGATTTTAGAGCCATAAATCCAAGAGATTCTGGGCATTCTAGAAGTGCAGAGAATAACCTCAGGCTGGAGGCCGTGTCCTGTGTCTGCAGAGGGCAGATCTTGTGAGGAATTAACTCCACACCGAGCATCCCGTTTCCATCCCTGTGCCAACATCCACAACTGCATCCACTCAGCACCTGAGTCTTGCCAAGCCAGCCTGATGCTCTCCATCTCCTGAACCCCCTGAGAGCCCTTTGGAAAGGTCAGAGTGTCAAAAGGGAAGCGGCATTAAGAGGGCACTGCCCGAGTACTTTCCCAAGGGCTTCTTTAGGAAAGTAACAGAAATGGCAAACGAAAAATCCAACTTCTTCAGCTCAGTGTGTGCCACAAAAGGGTTGGGTTGATTCTGGGGGGGTTTGGCCTGGGGAGGAGGAGGAGGTTCACACCTGGGGAGAGGAGACGTGGCTGAAACAGCCGGGGCTTCCTGGGGACACCGAGCCCCAGACCAACACGGCATCATCAGGGAAAGCCTTGATAACACAGCTGGCTTCTAAGGCAAGGAGAATTCAGAGGATTAATCTGTCTGAAGTTTTATAAAGCATTTAATAAAGCACCACACAGAAAATAATCTATTAAAGTGCAGCAATAGGAGTTATAAATTGAATAAGAAACTCACTGAAAGGAAAGGGACCTTATAGAAAGGGGGACAGCACGACTTGGGACACTGGGACTGGGGGACTCTGTTCCCTGAACTTACAGTTGGTTCATGCCTCAGCCTTGCTGATATTTCTGCATTTTGAATATTTGTGCATGGTGTGTGCATGGCAAGTGCCCACAGTGCTGCCCAGCACACCCCCGGGCACAGCCCTGCTCCTCAGAGGGGACAGGAGCACATCAGGGGCTGGGCTTGACCTGAGGTTTACCCAGCACTACACCTCCTGGTTCTCCCTGGAGATCTCCCAGGAATGGGGTTTCCTCAGGGTGGGATCCTTGGCCCAGAGTGGGATCCTTGGCCTGGTCCTGTGCAGGGCCGGGAGCTGCAGTTGATGGTCCCTGGGGGTCCTCTCCAGCCCAGGGGATTCTGTGTCCAGGATTCTGGGCAGAACCAACACCGGCTCATTCAGGGCCAAAAACCCCAGATAACCAAAGGATGTGGCTCGAGGCCTGAGGAATCCCAGGGAATGTTTGGCTGCAGCTCAGCCCTGGGGACAAGCACAAGGTGCCACCCGGGCCGCCCCTCCTGGCACCTCCCGCTCCGTGCAGGGCCCCCGAGTCAGAGCTGTGTCCCCCCTTTACCTCCAACCTTACAAACACTGGACTTGGAGGAAAAAGGGATCTTTGGGACAGAACCTCCTGTGTTCACCTGCCTTTTGCTATGAGCCAAACTGTGCCACCCTGCACTTCAAACGAGCTCTCTCCTTCCCCAGAGCACATGAAAGGAGCTCTGCTGGGTGCCTGGGGAGGCGTGATGCCAGCTCGCTGCTCACAACATCCCCGCCTGGAGCTCCACATCTCCAGGTAATCAGGATTTTCACCGCTAACACAACTCCAGTCAGGCTCTGCTCCCGAGGACTGGAATCTGGCATTTCCTCCCGACAGACTGCTCCGACGCTCAGAGACAGATTTCCATCCTCCTTCTGAGGTGCTTTATATTTAATCCTCATCTCTGCAGATATGAAAAGCTCCTGTTTCCTGTGGGATCAATGTTACAGTACTTTGACATGTGACATTTGGCATCTGTCAAAACATTATAATCAAATCTGAGACTAAATAGCATCAAATTAATATGACAGATCTCTGAGAAATTATACACTTGAAGTAAAGGTAACAAGACATCTTTATTTCAGTGAAACAGAATTCTGTTTGAAAATTAACACAATCAGCACATTGCCAGGAAATCCTTTTATTTTGGTGGAGCTGCTTTGTGCAATGAAAATGTTCCAGTGAGTGTGTTACTGAGGCCGCTCCCTCGATGCCTGCAGCTCTTGCTGCGGCCTTTGGTACAAACCTAACGCAGCCGAACCTCCTTCCTGGGTTTAATTTTCCACATCCTTATAGGTATTTATTGATCTGGATCCTGTGGCACACACGGTTTATCAAATCTCTTGCTGCACACATCGTGACAGCGAGAACGGGCAGCCCCTCGTTCAGCTGGCTGAATAAATTAGTTCAGCTCACTGAAATTAAAACAAGGCAGCGGGGAGAGCGAAAGGAAGCTGAAGTTGTGTCTTTAACTTCAAACACGTCACAGTTAGAAAGGAAAAACCTTCAGCAAGATTTTACCTTGCCACGGGGGACACTTCACAAATAACGGCAGAAATGGCTGTTTTTACTGAGATATATAGATATATATATACATTTGTCTTCTACACGCAAAACATGACTTTTCTCTCCAGTGACTGAGCAGCAGCACTGGGGATTGCTGGAAGGGATGAAGGGTCAGAGACATCCTCGTGGTTACAGAGCCCTATCACCCCAAATATCCCCGTGGTCACAGAGCCCT